>JACCPG010005159.1:0-27017 GCA_016069955.1 Drepana arcuata
CACCATCGAGGGCATCATCGTCAGGGTTACCAACGATCATAATCACTAGCGATAGTTTAACAGATTTTTTGAACTTCAGTTTTTTTTTTTCATTATCTATTTACTTTTAGTTTCAATCCTATCTAGATTTAAGGCTTAAAATTTATGGTGATACTTAAAAACTAGTTGTTACTTAAATATTCCCGAAATCACGAAATATTTTCAAATTCCAATCTAAGTGCAATATCTCAATATCTTAATATTGATACCTATTGTGTAATTTCGTTTATTACATAAGTAATTCAGTACATAGAGGTATAGTACGCCAGTATTGCCAAACTGCGAAACGTACCATGCCGGCAATCCTTCGCAGATTTTTATTTTTAACGTACTCTTAGTTATGATTCAGAAATAAAGGTTTTTTTGCTCACACACTTTTAGTTTTGTAATTTTAACACCATTCCATGTCTCATGAATCTCAATGCCTTAATTTAAAGCTAGGTGCTGTAGTTCATTTACTAATATGCACTGTTTGTTCCAGCCCATTTCATCAAGTCCCAGCGCGGCAAGACGTTGCTGGTGTACATGGGCTACACATACTGCCATCACCTGACGACGGGCAACAGGACTAGGTGGAAGTGCTCCACCCACTGCCATTGCAGGGCGCATATCTACACCATCGAGGGCATCATCGTCAGGGTTACCAACGATCATAATCATTAACGACGATTAAAGGCATATGTCAAAACACGTATTAACCAAGCGTTATAGGAGGGTTGCAGTATATTATTAGCGTTTTAGTCGCAGAAGTGGCACCAATTTTTGGGTAGATATTTGAGGCAAGCTGAAAACTTGTCACATACCTCTCCTATTATATCCCAATACGGAACTGCAGACAAGGCAGGTAAATACCGGGGCTAAATCGACCCCTAATTTTTAGATCACCTGGCAGGTAGAAAGTCCCACCAAAATGGTCTGTCTTTTTGAGAATCTTATTTTTCAGATATCAAGAATACTCTATTAAAATTTCAAGCTACCTCAAATACATTTTTTATAATTTTTTTCAAAATCTTTTTGTACGCGACTGGCAATGTTAAACCCCGACTAAATCGTCGGGCTTATTTTTTTTATTCATCAAACATTACACTCTAACATATAAAAACTGCATATACCCTCAAACATATTTTTGGGAATAAAAAAAATATTTAAAAATAAATTAACGAAAACGATTTAGCCCCGGTATTTACTAGCTAGGTCTGCAGCTCCGTATTGGGGTATAATAGGAGAGGTATGTGACAAGTTTTCAGCTTGCCGCAAACACCTACCCTAAATTTGGTGCCAGCTCTAGGACTATTTTACCTTGTGTGTACTTTTAAATCATTCTTAGACTTAAGATGGTTTCGGAATTTCATAGTTAGTAACCAGTTTGACATTTTGGGTTTGGTTATGGGTAGTGCGTACGTTATAACATATATATGTATTTACATATCTAATTAAAAAACTTTCGATTGTAGTGTAACATTCTACCATGTAACAATTTTAACGAATTCTTTGTAGCTTACTAATAAAATTATTTGAAAAATGTGACAATTTCAGTTTTCCCTTTTAAAAAGAAGCTGGCCTCCTCAATAAAGAAAAAGTTGTATTCGAATATTTTTTAATGGTATTTTATGACATGGCATTGGCGGGGTAGCGTTGGTGTTCGATGAATGGTATGGAAAAGAGGTACTTTAAAAATAAATGTGTTTTAAATCACGAGTAGCTTTTGGCCTTGGGAATCCTCATAAGCGACTTTTTTTTTAAATTCTATTCTATTCAAATACTCTTGGGATAAAAGTGTAAATAACAAAACTTACTAAAGGTCACTTTGATGTTGACAAGTGCCCTCATGTGAAATGTGATATATTATTTTTAAAATGTATAATTAAAAAGGTTACTTTCAATTGTATTATCTTAAATCGAGATTTATGTATCTTCTTTGTTTACTAATATGCACTGTTTGTTCCAGCCCACTTCATCAAGTCCCAGCGCGGTAAGACGTTGCTGGTGTACATGGGTTACACATACTGCCAGCACAAGACGACAGGCAACAGGACTAGGTGGAAGTGCTCCACCCACTGCCACTGCAGGGCGCATGTCTACACCATCGAGGGCATCATCGTCAGGGTTACTAACGATCATAATCATTAACGATGCAAAACGCGTGTTTAAAGACATAACCGAAGTAGTAAGGGAGCTTTGCAGCTTATTATTATTATTGTATACTCTTAATCGTCTCTAGACTTTAGCACTTAATACATTTAGATTACTAATTACTAGTTGATTATGTGAAAGAAGCCAATCCAATTCGGTAAAGGTATATTATACGGATATTTTTTTTGTGCAAGTGATATAAATATAAAATTTTGAGCATAACAAATATGCTAAACCTAAATATATAAAAAAATATACACAGTACAGTGTTTAATTATATATTTTAAGTTAGTTTTATACATCGCCGTTACTCAAGTTGGCACCTAATATACCTCTGGCGGAAAGTGGGTGTGTGGGTATTACCTATACACCTCTGCCTACCCCTTCGGGGACCCTTGTGGGAAGGCGTGAGGATATATTTATATATATTTTATACATTTTAGAATGTTTGAATAAGAACCCAATGTACAATGTTCAGTAATACGTTAAAGTATTAATGTTATATGTAGTTGTCTGTGCTAAGTCCCCTCTCCCTAGCTGTTCTAGCATTAGGGCCAACCCTTCGTCTTTTGTGCGGCTATTCTCGCAATACAAGGCAGCAACGAGCGAGTGACACCCCTGTTATTGCATCTGACTAGGTTACAGTTACCGGTTACCATCTGGTATCCGTTTTTAAGATTAGTACGTTTTTTGTGCTAAAAATTAAGCTAATATTAAGTGACTTTATGTGACTAAAATTCCTTAGAGTCTAAGAGTTAAGTTAAGAGTGTATACCTATGTGCGATTCGGGTCATATTGTGTGGCGTGTACTTATCATAAATGTATTTCGCTTTTAATCCGTAACATAGATTTTGTCAAGACTTGTGATTTTGCTTTATACGTTTTTCGGCGCTATATAGGTAATATATTAATATGGAAATAAATAAAGTAGACCAAACATTTTTTATCATTAAGATACCTATTACTTTACCATAACACCTTTACTTAAAACCACTATATCTTAAATTATGCCTAGTGTATTGATCAGTTTACTAATATGCACTGTTTGTTCCAGCCCACTTCATCAAGTCCCAGCGCGGCAAGACGTTGCTGGTGCACATGGGCTACACATACTGCCAGCACAAGACGACAGGCAACAGGACCAGGTGGAAGTGCTCCACCCACTGCCACTGCAGGGCGCATGTCTACACCATTGAGGGCATCATCGTCAGGGTCACCAACGACCATAATCATTAATGCTATAACATACAAGTTGACAGATTAGTATTTGGGCCATTTAGAAGTTTTTAGTTCTAAACTTCTAAAGTTGTAATTTTATGAATACAATTTGTGTTCAATATTCAATATGTATATTCCGGGCGAAAACTGTGAGGAGGCGTAAATATATATCTGAAAAATTATAGCTCTATATGCTTCTTCGGATAATTTAGATTTTCATGGGTTCATTTCATTAAAAACAAAGCTACATTCTGTCAAAAGCCCAAATTGTCTTCTTGTTACGTCGTATGTTAACGTCATAAGACGTATAAGTTTAAGGTTTTTTCATGATGATTAAATTACGCTCTTATTCCTTAGTGAATAAACTTCTGTACTTAAGTTAAAATTTGGTTTAGACGTTAAGATTTGCGATGTTTAAAAATGCCTCGGCTACGGGCTTACGGTATCTGTAATAATGTTATTCTGTAGGTATTCTAGTTTTTTCTTAGAGTAGATTGTGATAAGCCGTAGCGTACAGCCCATTTCCGGGAAATAAAAGATAAGCATAAAATGTATTGATTGCAGTGAACATCCCCTTGCAATTCAACAATCTGTAACAACATTAGTATGGGAATAGTATCTTAGGATTAATTTTAACTTCTGGTGTGGTCTTGTGCTTTTTGTAGTTATTAACTATCTACGTACATACCAAGTTTCGTAGTATATAATAATAAAAATATATATAAATTTTGTAGGTATTAGGTGCATAATGATTATCTCCAGATATGATTATGTAAAAGTAGTGTGTAATTATAACTACCATTAAATTTATTAGCACAAACTCATATCTTTGACTCCCCTTATGTATAGCATATAATAGCATCGTAACGTAACTATACACAATCGTCCTTATTCTTCTGAAACTGGATGAAATCAACGGAACAGGTGATTTTATTTTACTTCATTGCATTTGTTTTTCGTTTACTTCAGTTAGTTCAATGTACACTGAGCTCAGTTTTGAAGGCTACAAATACTGCACCCATGGTGTTGGAAATAGCCCAATTCAGCAATATCTTGTAGTGTCCATAGAATCGCCGTGTGATTATATGTTTCTGTATTCAGTACTTAAGCATTTTTTACCAATACAAGACTGTTAATACCGCACAGTTGTTATTAATATGTAAACATTTGTTTCAGCTCTCTTCATTAGGTCTCACCAAGCTTGTACTCTTCTCGTTATTGGAGAGTATACATATAGAAGACACAAACAAATGGGCATCAAAACCAGGTGGAGATGTTCTACACGGAAACTATGCAATGCCTTCGTACATACTATTGAAGACGTCATTGTTAAAATGTCCAATGACCATACGCATTAACACACGTTTTTCTTACGATCATAATAAAATTGACAAATAAGACTTCATCTTAAAATTTTCTGAATACCGGCTGATTGCCGACTTCCTTTATCGAGACTACATGCATTGAATATGGGAGGCAGAGCTGATTTGTCAATTTGGTAGGTATATTTTTATTATATCTTAGTGATTCTGAGTCTAAGAAGTATCAAATTATTTATACCCATTATTAAATTAGCCGTTGCACTCTTAATTAGCTTAAGGATGCTCAAATATTGATGATGGCCACATACCTATCCTGTATAAAGAACTATGAGTTTCAGAACCGGAATTCCTTATCGAGAACAAGAATTGTTCTAGCATGATGTCTGTATAGTTATTTTTGTGTTCCAGTGGCGTTCGTGAAGTCTGATCGTGGGAAGGACATGCTGTATATTGGAGGCTATATATATTCGACACAGCGAGTTACGGGATTTAAGACGAGGTGGAGGTGTACCAGGCACTATAGCAAGTCTTGCTCAGCGTACGCGCACACCATTAATAGACAACTTGTTAAGCTGAGGAACATACACACGCATTAGCTCCCATTTGATACGTTGGTAGAGGTCTTTAAGGCTCTACCTCTTTAGCTTGAGGAAATGATCTCAAGCGGCATCAAAAATGTATAAGGATTTTTGAGTTCTGTCTTGGACCCTTGGTGATTAACAAGGAGGATTGATATTAATCAATCCAAGTATATTATGTGTAGGTCTTGATATCGTCTTTGCAAGAAACCGGTAATTATACCATGTGAAACATACTAGCTTTGCTCAGTTAATAGCTTAGTGATTTTGTGAGAAAAGTTCATATGTAGAGACGTGGTCATTTAGGTTATTTAATTTTAGCGCTATAATAACCTCAAAACCGGCATGTATGCAGAGCTTGTATAAAGAGATCGACGAATGAGGATGAACCGAAATAGGTCTATATGTCTTGAAAGAACTGGCGTATTACTTTCTCTGCCTACCCCGTAAGGGACACGTTATTAATTTAATGTGTTTCGTTTAGAGAACTGGCGCTCTATACTCTCTGCCTAACCCGTTAGGGACTTGGCGTGATGATATGTATGTATGTATGTTTCGTACGCGTGTTTGGTTATACAATTATATTTCTTTTCTGAACATGCTAAGTACTAGTAAATGCGTTTAAATAACATTTTATATATTCGTCTTTTGTTTTTTTTTTTGCAATTTGCAAACAAAACCAATAAACCTTTACTTGTATTCTGTGATTCTTGTGGAAGTAATGTTTTATATTCCTAGTGCAATTCATCAAGTCTCGGCGCGGCAAGACTATGCTAAAAGTTGAGGGCTATACATTCACAACGCATCAAGTGGCGGGCCTGCGAACACGATGGGTTTGCTCCAAGCATTACAGCAAGGTGTGCTCTGCCGTGGCACATACAGTGGAGAAACAATTAGTCAAAATAAACAACAAACACACGCATCCTATAGATAAATGAAAATACTTTTATCAAGTTCATGGGAGCAAATTAACTTATTGACTCACTAGCCTTAAATTTAATTCCAATTGTGTTTTTTCGGATTAAAACTTATCGTATATCCTAATACAACGATAATAAAAACAATATGCAGGTTTCTTCTCGACGGGTTCCTTCACAGTACAGCTGGTGGTGTGACTAATCACCGCATTTCTTTTTGTAACTTAGGACTATTTAGGAGATGTTTCAGAATTACTTACATAATATTAGTATATTAGCTTAATTAATATATGGCATGTATGAAGAGAGAGAAGAAGAAGAAGGGTATGTAAGTCTAGAGAGAACTGGCCCTCTATACTCTCTGCCTATGATATATATTTATGTATGTAATAATAATAATATATATATATATGTTAAATCTATTGTTTGTTTCTCTTAATTTTATGCTTCCTCGTGTGCAATAAAGGTTCTTTTAGACTTAAATATGTAAACATATAAGTATTACAAAAAGTAAGTACATCCCCTCTTAAGTTGGGCAAAATGCGAGAGATCCAACAAATATGTTGTGTCTGTATTAATCAAACAATTGTGCTTCCAGTATCATACGTCCGATCTCAACGTGGTAAGCAGTTATTGAGAATTGGAGGCTACACCTTCTGCAAGCAAAGAACCTCAGGGTTCAAAGCAAGATGGTTTTGTTCCACTCACAATAATAAGATGTGCCGTGCAAGTGTCCACACGTACGGTGAGGAAATATGGAAAATCAACAACGAACACAATCATTGATTAAACGTAGACGGAGACAAAGAAATACTGGTCTTCTTATTTCGTTCATACTTATTCACTAAGCCGGCGAGCACTTGAAAATAATGACAAATTAGAAGGAACCGAACGAAGTCTCACGAGAACTAGTTTTCTACTCACTGCCTACCCCTGCAGGACTCTGCGTAATAATGTATTAAATTTATAGTTGACACGCCTGTTTTTTGTTTTTTTGGTAAGGAAACGTTGGCAACAATGAGTCCACCTTATGCATAACAGCTTATATATATCACAGACCATAATTGTTTATGTCGGCTATATCAGAAGTATTACTTGTTACCAACCCCCGATGTGGGTCAATTCTTCTGGCAGCAAATCAATCCTTGTTACATCCACATTCATGCTCTATTTAGGCAACACTGTATCTGAAGAAGAAATTGTGTCCTGCTTGGTTGCAACCACCCGCGCGTCAAGGGTCACGTAGACATACCTGAGCAGCATTAATCGAAAAAAGATTCTACAAGCGTTAACTATCAAAATTACTTTTATAAACTTTTATTTTCCCTAGAAACATTGATCAATTCTGTCCCATTATGAGGCAATTCACAAATGACAGTAAAAACGCATGCTTTACTAATGATACCATGTTTATTATATATATTATGTTCCCTTCGGTATTATCGTTACCAGCTTATTTTATCTAAAGGCCTTAAATTTTTCAGCTTCGTTTATAAAATCTCGTCGAGGTAATACTCTGCTGTGTGTAGCAGGCTATACCTTCTTCGCAAGTACAACAAACAGAGGAGTGACGAGATGGGCATGTTCGACACACATCAACAAGAAATGCCGCGCCGTCGTACGCACGATAGATAATGAAATAATTGTTTTAAAAAACAACCACAATCATGAGAAACCTCGAAACCTCTAAGTCAGCTTAGGGGACAGAGCTTATTTAATCAAAAATATGTATGCATACGGAACTTTTAAAATTTGTTTTATTCGTTCGCTATACCTTACATAGTTTTCAGTACCTGCAATGCGAATGGCAAGATCACCAGCTACAAATACAAAGAGTCTCAACTGCACGCGTGGCTCCTAAATATCTTCGACGGAATGAAGATATTATTAAACTTTCTTGTATGTGTGTTTAGAATCTCCCATACATTTTCTCAAACATTTCCATTTTGACAGTGTCGTACGTGACATCCCGACGTGGTAAGACCCTGCTGAAAGTCGATGGCTATACTTTCTGTGCTAAAAATGTCTCTGGTGAGCGGACGAGGTGGGCCTGTTCTACTCGCAACCACAAAGGATGCCGCGCGTTGGTCCACACGACATATTATGGGGAAATTATCAAAATGTACAACTGTCATAACCACTAGATGTGTCGTTATTGTAATATTCATATATTGAATGAGGAAGTTCAACGTTGTGTGGTAAACGACAGAAAATCAAGGATTGACAACCAGAACTGATTGGCCCTCCGACTAGAAGCTCTTGATATTCATCAGAATTAACTATTTCTGATATAAGCGAGTTAACGGAAATTTAGATACCGCGGGATATTACAATTAAATATAAATTCATAAACACGATCTATAGATTTTTATTCGAACAAAAATACTTAATAAAATTATTTGATTTTGTAATAATTCTCATATTGTTTTCGTCACATTTGAGTCGTATTAATCCCCTTAGTTCTTTTAAATTACGTCGACTAGCAATATATTTATGTTCACATAAAATTTTTCGTAATTATTAAAGATTTGCCACTACTGACTAGCATTAGCATCATTACACTTTTGATATCATCACAAACCTACAATTGTGTTAACAAATTATGCATATAGCATCTCCTTAAAATCTAAAACTGTCTTAATATTTTGACATTGTCTTTAACGTTTTTAAATCTGAATTGTAAGAATTTTTTAAACCACCTATTAGTCTATAAGAAATTAATTTAAGACCGGGGAACCAGCCGAGTCTCTTGCCGTACTTTCGACTCTTTTCGAAGATGCGACATTGAACCTGGTAATTTGATTACTTTTAAAGTATTAATTAATTTTCTAATTCTTCAAATGTGTATGTCTATCTCAAGCTTTAACAGAATTATATTTACAGTAATGTGCCAGTACATACCATCGCGGCGGCCAGGGCGAATGATGCTGCGATACGGCTCTCACAGCTACACGAACAAGTCGATTAGCCCCGCAGGGAAAGCAAGATGGGTGTGCTCAACTCATTGTTTCCGAGGCTGTAAAGCACAGATATACACGATAGATAATGAAATAATTAAACTGAATGAGGACCATAATCACGAATAAATATTGTTTGTGTTCACTCCTGTGTTTATATCACCATCGCCTCCGTGATACCACTACAGAGTTTTGAAGCTGTGGTTATGATAGGTATTCTAATTGATGAAAATTTTTGGTACAGGTCCCAAAGCAAGATTCGTGAAGTCCAAAAATGGTAACAGGAACATATTACACAACGGATACAGGTTTTACAAGAAGTTGGATAAGAGAAGATCCTCAATGGGCGCCAAGACGACCAGATGGGTGTGTTCGAAGGGATCTAACGGACGCGTCCCTCAGGGTTGTAGAGCTAAGATAATTACCGTAGGGGAGTACATAGTAGCGGTGCATGATGACCACAATCATGCGCCCTAGACTAGTCCTTTGTCGGAAGCAGTACCTCAATTACCAAATAATTGCCGCTTGAGTGCACACACATGCATCATCGAAACATATTTATTAAGGCGATGTTTGCTGGTTGTGAAAGAAATAAGTCCACAGAATCTTCCACTCTGAAATTAAAAATACATATATCTAATAGCAGATCCCCTTACTCCCAACG
This sequence comes from Drepana arcuata, assembly GCA_016069955.1. NCBI lineage: Eukaryota > Metazoa > Arthropoda > Insecta > Lepidoptera > Drepanidae > Drepana > Drepana arcuata. Next base: position 9,829 of record JACCPG010005159.1, read on the forward strand.
TTACTAAGTGTTGACTTGACTAGTTTTCATAACTCAACGTCTTACAATTCGTTCCTTGTGATGTTAGTACAGAAAATTAGTGCAGTTTGATAGCATTTGCATTAGGCTAACGCCCATAGACTGAATACCTATAACCTGATAGTAAGATGATACATACTTTGTATAAAAATATCCTATAGTCCTCATTTCAGTAACGACAAAATGCCTAGATCTCTCTGTGAAATGTATCGTTGAACCATATTTTAAGTCGGTAGTATCTCTGTGTCTTTAATGTTCACCACACATGTTTGTTGTACCTGTTAAACCTAAAATACATTATAAACTCGAAAGTACATTAAACATTATTATTCTGAGCCCTAGAACAATTGAGGATACAGTTTACATGTATGTTTTATTATATTACCGCCCAGCTTTACTTGTTTGTGAATTTTAATCGTTTAGGGACGCTCAGATAATGCATCCAAATCGGTCAAATGGCCTACGAGGAGGTCAGTTTAGTTCACACGTGTGCAAAGGAATTATAAATATGTATATCTAAAGTTAATTCAACGTGAAAGTATTTATCTTTAAATTCTGTCCCTTGTAAGGCACTTTTCAATCTACTTCCCTTAAGTATTTGTATGGCAACAATACTAAGCAAGTGTTTGTTGATGCTGACCAATTCCTTTAAACCTACAGTCTTCCTTCGCTTTATCCAGTCTCTTCATACACATCCACCAGTCTCTTCATACATGCTGACCGCCTTCTAGTATTATCTCTGCCACGGATCACAGATGATATGATGGCTTATCCAATCAATCCAACAATAATATGGCTGAACTCAATGCAATGAAAACGAAATATTTTTATTTGCAGAACTAGTCTTCATAGACTCTAGAAGGCCGGGGTATCAGTTAGTCCTTTTAGATGGCTACAAGTACTCGTTGGTGGCGACCAGGCAGCAAGGTCCCGTATTGAAGAGAAGGTGGAGGTGTTCCACACATAGCTGTCACGGATGTCGTACAATCCTACACACCATTGACAATATTTTCGTGAAGCTCAATGGGAGACATAACCATGCCCCAGTCATGTAAATTTACTCATGTTCAACTGTAGCATATTGTTGGAGCACCAAAATTTGCTATTAACATGATTTAAGTGTATGAGGACATTAGTGCCCTACTCTCTCTGCCTTCTTTTCAAGGTATGATAATAATGATATGTATATGTGTGTAATTGCTAAATATCATGTGAATTACAAGCCTTTAACTTATTGTGTTCTGTAACCTGTATTTTACAAGCGTCTACGTTTACCGTACCTCATCAAATATGCCGCCAGTTGTTGCCCATTACATTACATATTAATTTTGTAGAAAATATTTTTTTTAACCATTTACACACAATTGTCTCAGAAGTTACCACAATCAATTATTCAGTTGGGATTTTAAATAAGAAAGTTGGGGGGGTCAAAAGATTATATACTTTTACGTTACGTAGAAATTTTATTTTCATGTAGATATTCTTCGACCTCTGAAGAGACAATAAGTTGTAACTGCTTTCTGAGTATAAATGCTATTTGAAAAAACTTGGAAGTGATGTAGTGCTAATGTTTATACCGTATATGACGCCTTGAAGGTAAGCATCTCCTGGAATATTCCTCGAAGAAAGTATACGTATTGGCAGAGTAACTCTGACCGTCTCAAGATAAATTAGACATTTCCAAAACAATAGGTATTGCTTCTTCAAAATATTGGCTATAATGTTTCATGTTTTGATTTCAACTGAAAATATTTAATGGTGTATAAAAAATACCTGTTTTTTCAGGGAAGCCTATGTTCAGGTTCAGTGCTCGAGGTACCAAGCAGCTAAAGTTCCAATGGTGGCCGAAAAATAGCCGATGCGATGGCCATTCTTCAATCGGATATCCGGCTGCAGAACTGCCGTACTGACAGTCGTTGACGGGATTATCCTTGTTTTACTTCAGGATCATAACTAAGAAACGTATTACTTGAGATATTGTCAGGCTTCCTGTCAGGTCCCATCTAGCATGGTGTGAGTCAATAGTGTTATATTGATTATTAACCAATTTTTTCTGTCCGCAACCCCTATGAAGCCATTTCAATTAAGCTAAAAACATGTTTGAGATAAGATGATCGGTGATATAAATAAGAATTTTAGAACTTAGTCTACTTTTAGGGCTGAGTAGCACATTTTCTAATACTTAATAATAAGGTGTGCACGACTTTTACTAGTCTTACTTGTTACGTTAATGGTTTTATTATTAAATGTATTTATAGGTTGCATATTTTTTACAGACCTACCAGTGTTTGATAAAGATGATGTAGGCGGCCGAATCCTCAAGCTAAAGGGGTACATGTTTAAGCCCTCCTGTATCAGGAGCCAATTGGATGGTACCACCAAGATCATTTGGCTGTGCTCTCGGACCACCTGCAGGACCTCTGCCGTTACTGTCGATAATGTCGTAATTTCCGAAGGGGACCCTCACCTCCACCCACCCGTGTATAAGAGATAAACACTTGTGAATTAAGAATTGGATGGATCTTAGGAGCTATCCTATTGTGTGTTATAGTGGAGTTTATTCAAGAAATCGATTTTGATTGTACAAGCTTGTGTTAAGCTCTGTAGTTTAAGCGTAAGCGTAGAGTTGTAAACATTACTAGGCGAATACTTTCTTATAATTACGAATTGTTTTTTAGTATAGTTGAGCTTTATGAGATTTGTGTGAGCTCGAGTACCTAAGCTTCTTTTATCTATCTTTCTTCCACAAATACATAGTAGCATCTTATGAGCTATTAACCTACGAAACGACGAACAGACAGAGTTGTATAGTAAGAACCTATCCATATGGGTTATCAAGTGTCAGTATTTATATAATATATAATATTAATGCAAAAGAGCAAGGGGCAGAGGGGCAATAACACCCTCATTTTGTTGTTGATATATTTTAGGTGTAAGGTCTCTTGTATACACGCGTCCTTGAATATACACTATATTCAGATATGTAGAGGAATATCTGTCTATACAGTTTTTTGTACGGTATGATAGGGCTAGGATAGGGATTAATAATTACTTATATATTTAAATAGTTTACTTATATATTTAAGTAGTTTTAGTTCATTAATTATTCGATCAAAATAGTGACTTATAAATATTAACCGCATTCGATTCATTTCTAAATGTCTGTAGTAAATTTTAAATTATTCAAATTAGGCTTTGTGTATTCTCTATTATAGTAGCGTGGTGTTTTTCTTAGGATTTAGAAACAGTTAGAGATTACTTCACTTTTTTGTGTATTACAGTACCAAAATAAATATAATCTATTATTCAATGCTATTTACTTCTACACACATGCATACGCACCCTCATATGGTAGATAGAGTAGATCGCTAGTTGTCTAGACTTACACATCTCTTCATACACATTCAACAGTCTGTTCTTACATGCTTGCTGGTTTCGAATATTCTTGATGTTTCTATCCTTCAGCTTATGTCTAGAAAGGTTATATATATAATAAACATTATGAAAATAAAACATACCTATTTAATTTGTGTATTCTTTCACCTTAAATAAATACCCATAATTTTCAACACAAGCCCTCAATTCTTACAGTATGCTTCACGATGTCACAACGAGGTAAGCCGCTGTTAAAATTCCACGGCTACACTTATTGCAAGAAGTGGAAAAGTCGGAAAAGCACCACTGCCAAATGGTATTGCTCCACTCATTGTGCTAAAGGATGCACCGCTTTCATTTACACCTATGGGACAGAGGTCATCGACATCAATGATACTCATAGCCACTAACTCAGGAGGTTGTCAACATGTGGGGTATAGACTCCGCAACCATTGTGTTGATAGTCATAAAGGCCAAATGAGCCTTAATCAACATCTGAAGGGGCTCTCGTTATCTCTCTTCCTCATGGTTGGTTTAATGACCTGATGAAGAAACTTTTCGACAAGGTACGTGTTGTGAGGAGGTTTCTTAAATATGTTTTTTAATGGCCGAGTGGGATCAGTCCTTTTATCTGCGCCTAACGTTTATCATCTGCCATCATATGTATGGAAGGATCATAAATATTGCACATTTTGCTAATTTGTAGGTTAACTACTCGTTCAATACCTGCAGGTAATTTAATACCGTATTGTACGGTATAGGCATCAATGGCAGACTTCTTCTACTTCATACACATTCTCCTTTCTCACCATAAATGCTCGCCTATTTTAAGTACTCGTGATATTCTTGAATATTCGATCAATTCATCAAGTAAAAACGTGGTCCACATAGATCAAATTATTGCTGATAATTAATTAACCATGACTTTATGAGACTAGGTTCTTACTGAAGACAAGGATGAGAAGGAAACATGGGTACTAAATATAAGACTAATATTTGTAAATTTACAGTAAATTATTACGAGATATATGGAACCAGACAAATTTTTTGTTGTTATTATTATGGTAATGTTTGTAATTAAATAGTTATATGCTAAAGAAACATTTTTTCTTCATTGCATGCGAAATTACCCTTAATTATCTTGATTCATTGGATTGTCTTACTATTGATACCCTCAGGGTCAAAGTAAGACACTAAGATGTAGAAATGGGTCTAAAGCAATGTAGTGGTATATCTATGAGGTTTCCGTACAATATTAACAAATCACCTTTTCAGGTCAGCCAGTGTTCCGCCTCAGCCGTCGAGGCATCAAACAGCTATGGTTCCAGGGCTACACTTACTCCCTGCATTACTCCTCCGAAATTGGCAAAGGAGTGGTGAAGACAAGATGGCGATGCATCAAACGTGCCTCCGGGTGCAAAACGGCGATATATACCGTCCCGAACGGGGTCATTCCTGTTTTGCTTCAACCGCACAATCACGCACCAGATAACTTTAATTAAAAAATAAGAGCGTTAAAACTTTGAAATAATTTTAATATCTGTAACCATGTGTGAGTACTTAAATATAATTATATCGTGTTTATATCAAATATTGCTAGTTCGAATCCCGACTGTACCAATGAATTATTCTGAACTTTAAGTACAGTGATTAGTCTCACCACGAGCTTTACGGTGAAGGAAAACATCGAGAAGAAACCTCCATAATTATGAGAAGAAATTCAAAAAGACGTAACGTCATGCTTGATTAACGGCGATGGACTCACCATCTGTCACGTAGGCACCTAAAATATATCTCCGACGGAAAGTGGGTGTGACAAACACATTTCTGCCAAACTTTCCGGGGCTCTTTTATTATTATTATTATAGTTAACAATTACAACGAAGTGAAACATTATTATCATTTCAATCATCAAGGCAGATTGTTTCGAATGTATTAACTCAAATTAGTTTTTATTTTTTAATAGCATATTCATATATTTAACGATGTAGAGCGGTAGAGTACAGGTTTAAACCTCGGTGGTAAAAGAAACCTGAAGAAAGCTACGTTTCATAGGGTATCAGAAGATCCTTATTATCAGACTAGCAGACATCGCGTTGGCACATATCTCTAAGTGACAGCTACTATTACACCAATTTTCGGGGATCCATAATGGCAGTTGCGTAGAGAAGACCTTTTGTTGCTATTTATTTGTATTGTAGTCTTCTCATATGATTTTGGGCAGGCTATTATAAGTTTTTACAAATATTTGTAGTCGGTTAGTAGTGCGTTTTTAGATTTGAAGGTTTTCAAATAATTAATCAATTTGAATATCTTCAAAATGAAGTAAGATTAGTTACGTAGATATAATTCCTCTTATAAATAAATAATTAAAGCCGTTTGTATTTGTAAAAAGGCTTGAAATACTGTAGGTTTGGGCTTTTTTGTAAGAATTCGGATGTACTTTGTTTGTAATATGAACGTGGATAGCCCATCTGTGCTATACCAGGATAATGCCATATTTTGCCACATTGCGTAATTAAGGTATTGTGAGTGCTGTTTGGAAATTTGTAGTAGTGATTTTCGGAGTGCGTAGATTAATGTGGAAATTTTAATATAAAAAATTTAGTAATTAAACATAGCTTCGAATCACTTGTACTAGGCGACGTGAATGGTTAATGCTGCTGTGGTTATTAGCTTGAGCATGGACCTCCGCGTGTAGGTACCCCAGTGCTAAACAAATGCCAAACTAAAAATACAGTGTAAGTTAAAATACAGTGTAAATGAACACCGACAGGGGTAGCACCCCCACTCTACATGAGATCGCAGCTAAATAGAACTACTCCAGGGTAGAGCTGTGGGAGTTCAATTCGTCTCCTTAATCTGCACTATATGTATGTATGAGATGAGATAGGTTGGTAGCGTGCAAGCTACGCTTTGATATATAAGCGTCAAATGGCGACGATGACCACTTACAGGTCGGCCAACAGCTTGTCTACCACCGTTGTAGCATAACTATTAGTATACTTATGGATGTTTATGAACCTCATATAAAATATTTAAAAAGTAGAATGTTCTTGATGATTACTTATCCATGGTTTATTATTAGATTAGAATAAATAAAGTGAGTAAATAAATACAGACGTGTTTTAATCAGACTATGGTTTGGTTGTTATTTTATATTCGTTTTGAGTATTTTGATTACCTAGCATATTCTTGCAGACCGGCTGAGTTCGCGACGTCACAGATAGGCAAGCATCTGATCAAGCAGGACGGGTTTACGTACAAGAAGCGTACGAACAGCCGCAAGGACTCATTGTCGTTGATCTGCTCCACCCACAGCTGCTGTACCGACACGCTCGACACCATCGGGCACTGCATCGCGCGCGTCTACGGCCAGCATAGCCACTGATCGCTTGGTTATACTGCCACCTACACTACACATTAAAAGAAACACAAAAATATGTGCAATTCGCTAAGACCCATCATATCATTCCATAATGATCCACGAAAAAAAAGTTCCTGATCAGCACTTTAGAAATAAGGAAAAATACGAACGATATACTTAAAAAAATACGAATAAATGAGACATACACAAAATAAATGTATCAAATTGATGTTATATCTTGATATTGTTCGTTCGCACGACTATGCACTCAACTTCACTTCTTTTCTTTATTTTTACAGTAGTATTTACTCAATCACAAAGAGGTGGGGCGATGTTGATAATGGACGGGTATTCCTACGTGCCATCGACCCTTGGAGGGCCTCGGCGGCGTTGGAAGTGCTCCACTCACCAGCCCTCAGGGTGCCGGGCTTTTGTCATCACGCTGGATGAAAAGATAGTACAGTTAAACAATTTACATACGCATCCCGGAAGGAAAATCCATAGTAATTAAGACATGGGTTCAATTGATAGTCGTAAGTAAAATAATAGCAATTGCCCAAAATAAAAACAATCGAAGTTAACTTGAATTTTGAACAGTTCTGACATCAGAGTAACAAATAAAGAATTTTCTTTAAGAGTTCACAACGTTGATGAAACGTGTATTGCATCAACGGTTACACATTTTTTTAATCACGGTTTAGTTTGTTTAATTTAAACGGTGAATTTTATGTATCTTCTTCTTTTGTTGAAATCCATTTTAGTTGATGAAACCTTATGCCATAAAGATTCATTGATGATCTTACGCATATACATTTTATTGTTCATATACAACTACTAAAACAAATATCAAATAACATAGTTATCATATCAGTGATAATGACCCTGTTATGTTTGTTTATTTTACAGTGGAGGTGATGACTTCCAAAAGAGGGAAGTCACTTATTCGCCTGAACGGGTATACGTATTATGAAACACCCAGCAGGAGCCTTAAGAAAAGGTGGAGATGTTCCACTAGCAAAAATTGTCGAGCCAAACTTATCATCTTCGAAGACGAGATCGTACAAGCACTGGACGAGCACGACCATCCTCCTGTCCATCCATCCTCAACAGATTTTTAACATCATTAATTTTAATATAAGTTATTATTTTAATTTTTGCCGTGGTGGCCGAGTGGTTCGAGCAGTTGCCTGCGACGCAAAGGTCGCAAGTTCGAATCCCGACTGTACCAATGAGTTTTTCTAAAAACTTAAGTACAGTGATTAGTCACACCACGAGCTTTACGGTGAAGGAAAACATCGAGAGGAAACCTGCATACGTCTGAGAAGAAATTCAAAGGCGTATGTATAGTCGTGCTTGAGTAACGGCGATGGACTCGCCATCTGTCACGTTGGCACCTAATATACCTCTGGCGGAAAGTGGGTGTGTGGGTATTACCTATACATCTCTGCCTACCCCTTCGGGGACCCTTGTGGGAAGGCGTGAGGATATATTTTATTATTTTTTATTTTAATTTTTTATTAGTAGTTATTAATTTTAATATTCTTTAACATTTCGCAATAAAAAATCTAAATAACAAAAGTACTCTTACGAGTAAGTCGAATAAATATCGTGCATGTACAACTTTTCTTTAAAATATATAAATTTTACATCCAGTATATTTAAAATATAAAAGTATTTTAATGTTACACTGGATGTGCCTTGCGGTTCGCCTGCATCAAATTCTTATACTTTTTAAAACAATGATTTAAATAGCATTGAAATAAACCACATAAACGGGCTATCGAATTAAAGTCCGATCTAAAGTACCTGTAATTAGCGTTGAAACAAACCCCACCTGTTTATAATATAATTAAACATAGCTTCTTTTGGGTATTTTTCCGCATGTATCGATTTATCCAAGCAATTTATGTTAGCAAAATTAACTAACGTCTTGTAGAACATATATTGGCTAACATGCTTTGTATCGACATGAGATTAAATAGTTTAGCAATTTTCAGCAGAATATATATCTTCGAGAAAGGGCAAATTCCTGATTAAGCTCAATGGGTACACGTACAGCGACACCGGTAGGAAGGGGGACAAGAAGCGCTGGGAGTGCTCTACGCACCGGCGGTGCAATGGCTGTCCGGCCAACCTCACCGTAATCAACGGGGCGATTATCGAAATGAAGGGAACCCATAATCATAAGCCACGATACAAGAATCAAGGAGCAATTGGCTAAGCTTTTATTGTAACGCAAAGATACCTTTGCCTTACCTTTTCTCAGAAGTGGATAGAGCTGCCTTCAGCATACTTACGCTAAGGCAATTCTCTCGCCAGCGACACCGAAGAATACCATTAATGTTAAGCGTTGTGAATACATCTTTCCACACGCTTCTTGAAATCTGTCGCCATAATCCTTTCTGTGTATTATTTGAATCATCGCAAATATTTATTCTCAAACAACTACAATAATATAGGTAATACAAAGAGAAAAGACGATTTATATAACTGCAATGTACCTATTCAGTAATAAAATAAATGTCCCAATACCTATAACGCGGTAGGAATCCAAGAAGGCTGGCGACATTGCGTCATTTTATGGCAAGGCAAGCGAATCATCGCTGAGCAAATATTCTCCAGCATTCTTGTCACGCGAGGCTACGTAAATTTGCTCAAGATTTATCAATTGTATAGCATCCTGTCTGTTAGCTCAAAGTAGTATTTGTTACCATAGCGTAATTAAGTTATAATGTCTCACGAAGTAAGCTAACCACTAGGTGCTTAACAGACATTTGTATTATAGCGGAATACATAACTTCGAAGAAAGGCAACCGGTTGATCTGGCTGAATGGATACACTTACTACACGGAACCTAGGAAAGGTCTAAAGAAGAGATGGAGATGCTCCACACACCATGGATGCAAGGGGTTCGTCACAACCATCGAGGACAAAATCATTGGGGTCAATGACGATCACGGCCATCTGCCATCAATGTTAAAGAAAATGATTTATTTTTAATTTATGCGTACAGCTTTTTATTTTGTGTAGAAGTCGGAAAGCCATGCGATTAAAGAATGTATTTCTCGACAGTGTATTTTTAAAACACAAGTTTATACAGAGTCGATACTAAGGCCAATTATGACAGACATATCTTGAATTTATCAAGAGGTTAATGGCATTAAGATATGTATGACATTCACAAGACCTATGGGACAATTGTTTTATCGGTCATACATCTATAATGTAGTCAAATGTAGTATCAACTCGCCCTTTAATGCAATGTTAACGTATATTTTAACAGCAGAGTACATAACTTCAAAGAAAGGGAAGATACTGATTCGACTCAACGGGTTCACGTACTACACACATGCACCAAGTGATAGCGTCAAGAAGAGATGGCGCTGCTCCACGCACTGTCCACAGGGGTGCAAAGCTCACATCGTTACGGTACACAATGAGATCGTGAACGTCAGCGATGAACATATTCATTCGCCGTGTTATTAATTGCAGAATCTGCTTAATAGAAAAGCTGTTTCACGTGCCATTGGGCAGCGATCGTCTAAAGCCATATCATTGCGCGTGAGTGAAGCAATGGCCTGTAAATTAAGATTTTAGGCTTAAATCTCGATCAGTACCAATATTTTCTTCTGAACTGATCGGTGTAGGAAAAAACCGTGAGTAAGCCTACATATTTATAATTAATAGTAATATATTATACCATATTATTGTAGCGACTGGCCGTTCTGAAATGAGAGTTGCCCTGCCCATTGACCTGGTTGGTATCATGGAACGTAAATATCTGAGAACTGAATATATAAGTAGTACTAAAAATATTTTATTTTCATTTTTGATAACACGATTTCAATTATGAAGGAGCTTACATAAAGCAAAAAACGGTCACATCTGATCGATTCAAATTCGAACCCTTTTTTTATACCGTTTTATTTAACTTGACCTATTTGTTGGATCGAAAGCTACAAATCAAAACAAAATGATGACCTTAACATCGAGCATATACGTATAATTGCTAATGTATTGTAAAAGTAACCAATATTTTTGTTCTCAGGGTTTTTCTGCAAGTCGATTCGTGGGAAACCAAAACTGGTCTTGTCTGGATACAGTTTCACGATGCAGCGCCAAAACGGCCCTAAAGTCCGGTGGTTCTGCTCAACGCATCACAAGAAGAACTGCAAAGCGTATGTCATCACTATAGACGGAGATATAATTGTGTGCCACAATGACCATTGTCACTAATCGCATGTTTGGTCTTCTCGATAGTTGAAGTGGAATCCTGCGTGAAATATTAATACACTATTAGAACTGTGTTGTACTGTGTGGATCGTGAATAAGGTCAGCCTAAATTTCAAGTCAGCTGATATCATTATAATGTACATGCCATAAACTTTGATTCTTTGCAGGGATCAACCTGACCTTTCAACAAATTCAAAATTATAGCTAGTAAGAATACATTTTTATTTTTTTTTTATTATTATAATAAGAATAAATTTGAATGCCTATTACAAACATTACTTTCCAAATTTACTCGTTTTTAATTAAAATGCTTTAGTTAATGTATGACTGTCAATGTATCAGTTTGTTTAATTAAACTCTAGCTGTGCACAATGGTTTCAAAAAAAAAATTGTTCGATTTTTCTGGAATAAAACATCCTGTTTGAATCCAGCTAATTTCAAGCAATTCTGTTCAGCCGTTTACATTTTCACAAACTTTAGCATTTCTTGTATTAGAAGGGCTAAATACAAAATTTCGTGATTCGATTTTTTGTTTAAATAAATTTAGCCTTTGACTTCCAATAACTATTTTAACATTTAATATTTTTCCAGCTCCTGTATTCTCTGCCTCGACCCGAGGTGGTCGGATACTTACTCTGTCCGGGTACAGGTTCTGCCATCAGGTCACTTACGGCGCCAAGAGCCGGTGGTACTGCACCCGGCACGCGAGCGCTAAATGTCGAGCTGTAGTGTTCATCGTTAATGGTATTATCGTCAAGTGCAACAATCAACACACCCACCCGCCTCCGTTGATAAGGCGTCAGAAAAGGCCTATTGATAAACGAAATAATGGATTTGATTCTAGTTATTTCTGGCAACAAGGCTTGAATATCGATTTTGAACATATTTCCTGAGCAAAGTCCAGGATTGATAATCGCTTTGTTCGCGACTTCAATTATCGCACTGTGAAGAATGGTTGTTGTGGCAAGTAACGAGCAATGTTTGTGAATATATTCCGCGTGCATATGATTAAACTGTAATATTTCCACGTGTGTGTTTGTGTGTAATTTAATGTTTTTTACATTTAAATATTTAAGTATACTGCAGTATTATTAGTACCAAGCACCAAGAGTCTAAATCATAAATAAACATGAAGGTTTTCATATTGTTTCATTTAGTATATGTAAGCATTCCGTTGTGTACCGGGCACGATGACCATATTGGACACCGCAAAGCGGGAAACTTTCCCACAGATCTTCAAGCACTTATTTAAGAGAGGTAGGGCATAACGGTTTTCTGTTCGAACTGAGAGCTGCCCGACTGGGGCAGAACCTCCACCTTATAGAAGTCCGTAGCCAAATATTTATTTATTATTTATAACTGTAGCTTAATTTTCCCCGTTCCCCACCAGGTGGGCCGTATACTTGCTTGGCACTCTTGTTGTATAAAAAAAAGTGGAAATCACGATAAATTGTAATCGTCAACGTATGATTACTATAATATTATATCCTCACGCCTTCCCACAAGGGTCCCCACAAGGTAATACCCACACACCCATTAGGTGCCAGTGCAGATTTAAATAAATCTTAAATCGAAGTTACGGCCTATTTATTTAGGAGACTAAACAGTTTTTGTTTTGAGCAGGTGAGGTGACTCCATCTGAAGCAATCATAATAAATGGATACAAATTCACCCGTCATTATACGTCAAGTGATAGGATCAGGTGGCGGTGCACGTCCCACTCCCACAAGCAGTGTCGTGCTATAATCTTCACCGCAGGACCCAATAACATTGTCTTGGAATCCAATACCGACCACAACCATCCCCCACCAAAAGCAAAGATCAACTGGATTATGCGGCAAAATATCTAATATTTTTTATTATGTTCTGGATCAAGATTTTTTTCGTCTTGTTATTCTATTGTGCCTATTTTTTCTTTACTCGTGTTATTTATGGCATAAGTTTACATACATACATATCATCACGCTGAGTCCCTAACGGGGTAAGCAGAGAGAATATAGGGCCAGTTCTCTCTAGCCTCTTTCGCTTTGTCCATATTATTTTTTTCTTCATACATGCTCGCCGGTTTCGAGTACTACTGACGTTCCCGTCTTTGAATGTCCGTTCGATTTGATCTAGGTAGTTGGAACGTGGTCTTACTCTACATCGTCTTACACACACTTTCGCTTTGTATATCTGCCAGCTGTTATATAAATTATAGAGCCTGAAATTATGTAAGCCACAACCAATCCAGCACAACTCCATAGTCCTTGAATCAACAACGCTCTAAAAGAAGTTTCTCTAAAAGAACCACCCCATAGGGGCTATGCGTAGGTGTGGTGCACTCAAAAAGGGCCAGTTTCACTATTGTTCTTATAAGTAAGCTAAGCTTGCGGAACTTAAGTTACGAGAGACAATACGATAAAAAAAAAACAAAAGAAGTATTGGTATATAGGTAAGTAAGTGTAAAAAGATTTAGTAGAAACTGTACCCATTTTTACTAATTATTACAGCAAACCGAAAATAAGGTAAGGTGAAACATATGTATAAAATAACATAAAACGTAAAGAACGTTGCTGTTGAACAAGCCCTGCGACCTTCCATACCCATTTCCAACTGAGTTTTTGTGCAGTGCGTTTTTTGCCAGCGAGTTTTGTTGCTTTGGTTATGGACCTTTTTTGTATATGGTATTTTATCTATATGCATATAAAGATGATCAATAGGTATGCATAAGATGAAGAGTTCGTTAGTTTGATTGAAAATGACAATTTCATGTACTAAAACAGCTACAAAAAATATTTTTGCATTTTCAAATAGTCCATTTATTGAGAGGCTATACATATATAGCCATTCTATTACCCAACGGAACGGAGCACAAAGTATATACGTTAATTTGTACGCCACGGGCAAAATCATCTATCATAAAAGGTTTCGATACCTTATGGAATACTTGAGACACGTGTCCGGTCTTGATATTTAATGTAATTAAATTTTTTCAACATTTAACGTTGTGTGATATTTGTATGAGAGTAGTGATATATAGTGGTATGAGTTTAGTACTAAACTTAGCTGTGGTAGTGAGATATTGTATAATATAATATCAATGCTACAGATAAGTTTAATACAATATTCAATAAGATACAGTAAAAAAATATATAGTTAATCTGAGAATGGCGCTGTCTCTATGGAGAAAGCCACTGAAAAGTATCGTTATAAAAAGTAACAAAATGTGTGCTTCAGGGGAACCAATATTCATCAGGTCATCCCGAGGTGCTTCAATAATATCGATGGCCGGGTATCACTTCTACAAGCAGCGGTCAATTGGGCCCAAGACGAGGTGGTGGTGTGGCAAATACGTGCGCCGCGGATGTACCGCCGTCCTCTTTACTGTCAACGACCAAGTTGTCATTTGTAAGAACGAGCACAATCATCCTCCCGAACCGACTTAATTAATAATTTGAGTCTTCTTTTGACATTAATATAGTATGTAGCTAATTCTGATAGCGCAACCTCTGCCAAGATAAGTTTAAATAATAAACGCAGTGATTTGTATGACGGCTATTTTATTACAACAGACATCAGCGGCACCACAAAGGTGGAACGCAAACATAGGCCCGCATTCGTAAGCTCGAACTTCAAATTCCAAACGTTATTCGATTGAGGTACCTACTTTAAGAGGTTTGAGTTGATAAGAGGTAGGACATAGCCGATTCTCATGCTCCAGTTAGGCAAGAGTCTAGGAAGGCAGTTGAGTTGCCTGACTGGGGAGGTGACTCCATATAATACAGAAGAGTGTTGTTACATACCTGCTTATTTCTTAGGGTACTCCTGTGAGGAGGCGTGAATACTTGTATATGTAATTAAATATATTACAGAAGATCGCAGCCAGATAGCACTATCTATTTTGACACTGTTACTGTGGTCAGTACGTAAGTAGCGCACGAGCTATGTACCCTTTGTATTGCGAACACTCCTAGCGGTTACGGTAACCGCATACCATTAGGCCTACGGTACCTACTTTATTTATTTTAAAAAATTCTTTATTCGTGTATCAAAATTGATTTTCCGTTAAATTTCAGCCCCAATATATACTGTATCAAGCCGCGGAGCGATAATAATGACAGTATTTGGCTATAAGTTCCGTAAACATCGAACTAACGGGACCAGGATCCGGTGGGGGTGCCGTAACATAGTCAGCACCGGTTGCCCGGCTGTTATTTACACCGAACAGGGAATCGTCCGACATTACTACAATCCACACAACCATCCCCCACCAGAGTAACATGTTCGAATGTGTTAAATTAGCATGATTTCTGAAGCACGGGTACAGTGCAATCTTTTTGAAATGGACCAATGACAAGCCTTGAATGCAAGGCTCGGGCATGCATTAGCCAATAGAGAGAGTGCCATTACTCACTCAGCAAACCACATCCAAAATAAAACTAATATATGAATCTTAATTGTATTTATAAAAGTATGTTTGTGACAATATATTGGGTCTTGTATAGATAATTTATCTTGAGGTATCGGCAGTTTTGTTGTAGCAAATGGTGAGAATATTTAATTAACAGGTTTTAGACCTTTCGATTTTTTCGTAGATTGATGTTGTGACCAATAATGTAATGAACGATTTTAGTATCTAAAGCAATATTCTTGAAACGTCGCTCTTACTGGTATTTAATTTAATGATAAGGTATTAAATATAATATGATTAGGTAGGGCGATAGTTTTAATTCATCTGGAGTAAATCTGGGTACATTGATACACTAATTAGTAGCTGCATCTTGTCTAGAGAATCAATATGCATGCACATTTAGAGCTTTACTATAATGGACATGTTTCATGTTACAAGTGATTATAGTTTAACATGTGAAGTGCAATAATTGTTTTTAAAACATTAAAATAATATCATTTGTTACTCAGAGACTGGTAGTTATTTTACCCGAGCATTCAATATATATGTATCTATGTATACACATATTCAATCATCCCGTTCTCAGGTAGATTCGAAACTTTATTGACTGCGACCAGATATCTCATTTTATTAAAGATTTTTTGTGGTAAGATCTTTTCTTATGTATAATCATATAAGCTAGCAAATTTCATCTCATACCGTTCTAGCGTGATTAACCCATACATACTTACAAACTTACACATTTATAATAAGTACACATTTATACTAGGAAGAGTGATATGCATGACATATTCCAGTTATGTTCAAATGGTATTTATATATTTTTGTCTGTTCAGTAACAGATCGTCCCGTATTCTGCACGTCGACTATAGGCGCTAAGATAATGCAGATCCGGGGATACAGGTACACCAGGCATTCAGTGTGCGCTTCGAAAGTCAAGTGGCTTTGTGCCGACAGCCGCCTGATGGAGTGCCACGCCATTATCGTCACTATCGGACACACCATCATCCACAGGCACAACAAACATACTCATCCACCGAGCTAAATCTAAATCTAAAAAACATTTCTTTCTTCTCTTAAATAACGACGTACGCATAGACTTGAACAACCTGTTCAGCCAATGCTGTTGTTTACCTGACCTGTTTATTATACGTTGTTAACCTGACCTGTTTATTATACGTTGTTAGCCTAACCTGTTTATTATACGATAACTTCTAGTCGATTCTCCTCCAAATGCACGTATAAGCGTAAGTGTCCGATACGTCTGTCAGTATGTGTCCACTGAAGATACAGTCTTTAACAGGCATGATTCTTATCAAACTGACTGAATTCATAGTAATTATGTACGTCAAGTTTGGCGGCTTATATGTTATTATTGTACAAGTCGGTTGTTGGCTGTATCTTGCTATATGCCGAAATTTACGTATAAAATCAGATTAGTACGTAAAATTGTTAAATACTTGTATTGCCTTTAAACACGTGACTCTTATTATAACGGTTGCTGTGAATATGAACTACAGTCTACATCATGTTTGAAATGTTATTCTATTAATGTTATAACGATCTCATCTAAAACTATTTATGTAAATATATATATGAAAAATAAATTTACAAATATTAAACATCTGTATTCACTTGAAGCAGTCGCGTGGTATTGACTAAATCTCTAAATCCAAACAAGAAACAGGTAAGTAATTTTCTCTTATCTTATCGGCTTTATATTGATTTAATATCGAATACTAATTAAGGTTACATTCTTCAGGTCCTCACATATTTCTATCACAGCGCGGAATGGAGATGTCA
>JACCPG010005162.1:0-15389 GCA_016069955.1 Drepana arcuata
CAAATTTGAATACTAAGGCACGACTATCTGATTCTAAGCTCTCAGCTGACAGCCATCTTGTTTAGGGGTTAGAGCTCCTGACTGCGAAACTTGAGGTCGCGGGTTCGATTCCCGCTGAGGGCAGATATTTGTGTGATGAACACGAGTATTTGTTCCTAAGTCTTGGATGTCCTTTGTATTTATGTATATATCTACCTATATAATTATCGTTGTCTAGTTACCATTACACAAGCTTAGCCTAAGTAAGGGCTATGCCAATTTGAGTGAAATTGTTTCAAGGTATTTATTTATTATTCATTAAGCTATCTACATATACTTATCTAATAGTCGTGGTGGCCGAGTGGTTCGAGTAGTTTCCTGCAACACAAATATTGCAAATTTGATTCCTGACTATACTAATGACTTTTTTGAACTTAAGTACAGTGATAAGCCAAACCACGAGCTGTTTACGGTAAAGGAAAACATCAAACATCGATCGGAAACCTGCATACGTTTAAGAAGAAATTCAAAGACGTATGTCGTATGTATGTACCTATAGAATATGTCGAGCGATATTATATATGTAGTTGGTTTGTTTTAACGCGCTATTCTTGAGAACTACTAATCAGATTGAATAAAAGACATGCGTCAAATAGTCCACGTATTGAGGATCGTTATCCTTACTAATATTATAAATGTGAATGTAAGTTTGTTTGTTACGCTTTCACGTAAAAATTACATAACCGATTATCATGAAAGTTTGTACACTTCATATTCCTGGAGGTATAAGAAGTAACATAGGATACTATTTATTGAAAAAAATAAACATTTTTACGACTGAAAAAAACCGGTTTACTGATATTTTTTTATGGTGATGGCTTATACCCAGGATTAAGACATAGGCTAAATTTGAATCCCGAAAGATTCAAAGCTCTAATATTATAAAGGCAAAAATATGTATGTTGCTCTTTCCACGCGGGCGAAGCCGCGGGCATAAGCTAGTAGGCTATAAATTATCATACTACTATCCAAATTATTGCAGTTGAACTCGCAGGAAACAGTTAGTGTGTACATAGTATTAATGCACACACGCCGAGTTCCTAACGGGGTAGGCAGAGAGTATAGAGCGCCAGCTCTCTCTAGACTTACATACCTCTTTCGCTTCGTCTACATCATCAGTCGCGTCATACATGCGCGTCGGTTTCGAGTACTCTTGACATTCCCGCCCTTGAGGCATTAAGGCACAAATATTAGTTTTATGCCCCAAGAACTCTTTGTATACAATCTTCCAGAGCTCAATTCAACCATTTTGGGACCAAGCAAACATTTAAAAAATATAAAGTCTATTTAAGTTTGTTTTGATATTCACTAGATGGCGCAAATCGATTTTAGATCGCTATTTTAACGCTTCGATGGATTTCAACAGGTATTTATGAATAGCAATGTACCTGCGTACCTATTGGGAACAGACCGTATTAAGGAAAAATTAAGGCGAACGAATCATAAAAGCCGTGTCTCTTGGCGAAACTTCTAAATATAATAATTATGTAATGCCTACTGTTAGGGACTCGACGTGATGATATGATGATAATTAATGATGATGTTATAATTATATTATAATAAAGAACTTACTTACTTACTCACCAATAATGTCGTATAGTGATAGCTCAATGTACTTAACTCCAGAAAAACTTATTGGTACAGTCGGGATTCGCACTATTCATATTTGCATTGGCGATTACTCGAACCCCTCGGCCAACACGCCACTGGTGGGACGAATCATGGAACACTTATCACATTGAAAAACATACTTAAATACTACATTGAGAGTCAATAATACCAACCAAACAAAACAATGGCGAAATGTTCTCACCAAATGAAAATTGCCCACATATTATCTTACAAACCCTTTTTCACACGTAAAATTGACCCTGAAAATCGTGTGAAATACGCGAAACGGATACGGACCGTCATTATTTACAAATTGGATACGTTTTTTTTAAACCCACATGCAAATAAAAGCCTGGGGGTGTGGCTAAAGGCCGCTAGCAATCAGCGTGCGTTGTGTATTGTTATCGAATGGGTTCATTGGATAAATTTCAGTAGCGATATTTGATATATCCTCACAGCTTTTCATAAGGGTCCCCGAAGGTGAAGGCAGAGGTACATAGGTTGTAACCACATACCCACTTTACACCGGAGATATAATTATAGATGCCAACGTGTCAGATTGCGAGTCCAACGCCGTTCCTCAAGCACGACTAAACATACGCCTTGGAATTTCTTCTCAAACGTATACAGGTTTCCTCTCGATGACTTTCTTTCACCGTAAAAGCTCGTGGTTTGTTTAATGCCTGTATTTAAGTTAAATAAAACTCATTGGTACAGATTCCAACTTGCGATGTTTGTGTCGCAGGCAACTACTCAAACCACTCGGCTACTGCGGCTCTTAATATAGCGGATCGTATGAGTTACTGTTAGCTATATGTGTTGCAAAGATGATGATAAAAAAAGCGTATTAAAAATGACAGGCTACGTTAGTAACGATAGCGAGTCACTCTCAGACATTACGCCGAGTCTCTCTCGTGGTAGTGTGTGAGAGAGAGAGAGTTAAGTACCAGTTCTCTCTTGCCTATACCTCTTTTGCTTCGTCCACATTCACTCTCTTCATACATGCTCGCCGGTTTCGAGTACTCTTGACGTACCCATTCTTAATTTTTCAAGTAATTTCGTCTAAGTAGTTCGTTCACAGGAGCGTGGATTCTTTTTTCAAGAAACATTTGCATTGTATGTTTTGTTATCAAATCTTTATGTCCAAACCAATGTAGAATGCCAGTCTTCATACTTACACGTCCATATTAATCATTTATGAATGCAATATGCATATTTAGTGCTTGTTTGTGTGTTCCAATGACGCTATAAACACGTGCTGTAAACATATTACATTTTATAGAAACGTGTAAACAACATCGTTAAGTTTTAAGATTTCGATGCATACACATTTAGATAAAACATATTTAACGTTATGTATTAAGTTTAATGTTGAATGAAAATCTATGCGTTAAAACTTTGATTTTCGTACAAATAAATATTTATTACACAAAAATTATTACGTGGTTTGTTTACTTCAGATACGAGCTACGCCGTAGCAATCGTAGCCTCGAGCTACGGCGTAGCGTTTGCTACACGTTTCGCTACCAGATAAGAATATTATATTTAAAACGCTTCTAAATATACATTTTAAGCGTTCTACATTTGTTGTTTGTGTTCTTTAGCCAAAGAAAAAGTTTCGGTAAATAGACTACCATTTACGTGGAACATAGATATAGATACCATTTACGTACAACACGTGCGGAAGTATATTTATACAAATTCTTTTTTGTTATGAAATTTAAAAAGGCATATTTTCTATACCTATAAAAACAGTTAATAGAAATTATAATATTTTCGTCAATATTGTTTTTCTTTTAATAATACTTTATATAATTTATTATCCAAAAATGTATTCATTTCAAAATTATGAATAGTCATATAAAAATCTGTTTTCATCGAACTGGTTACTCTCAACAGGTTTGAACCTGCAACTTTTATCTTCGCAGACAAGACTACCAACTAATCACACGACTATCGGGCCCTATGCCGTAAACATACTTATCAGCTTTACGTACTTATGTTAATCATATCAATGACTCTCCACAAACTTCTATACAACAAGTTTTACGCCTGTTAGACCGAGTAATTAACAAAGTTGGAAGTATTAATTTCTTTTTTATGATATTTTCTTATTTTATTCTTGTAATTTCCACTTTAACGCCCACAACGACAGCTCATTAAAAAGTTGCCACACTTAATGAGCCCATTTGATTTGAAATAGCGTTCTTTCGTAATCCACTTAGTTGAACGTCAATAATAAGACTATAGCGCTTTGCTGTGAAATTGTATTGATAAGTACTTTATTTACTTTGTTCTAAATACATTAAGTAGCTTCATGTATGAAGAGACTGGTGAATGTGGACAAAGCAAAAGAGGTATGTAACTGAAGAAGAGAACTAGCTCTCTACTCTACGTGTATACTCCGATAGAGACGGTCTGATATGTAGAGATTTATGTATATTGACGAAACAAATATATGAAGTGAAAGTGTGTGCAAGAATAGGCAGAGGAATACCACGTTGCAACTACCTAGATCAAATCGATCGGACGCTCAAGGACGGGAACGTCAAGAGTACTCGAAACCGACGAGCATGTATGAAGGGACTGATGAATGCGGACGAAGCGAAAGAGGTATGTAAGTTTAGAGAGAACTGGCGCTTCGTGGTGTGACTAATAACTATAATGTTCAGAAAACTCACTGCTACAGTAAGGATTTGAACGAGCAGTGTAAAAGTAAAGCATATAAAAATAAAAAAGTTGCAATTCAACTTTTGTCATACCGCCATGTCCTCATCGCTAAACGGGGTTCTCGAACACCCATCACTGTCCGTGGATGGAACGATGGATGCAGTAATTTTAAAAGCTTTAATTTTCCAAACGATTGGAGTCTTCCAAACTGGTAAAACCTTTTTAACTGCTTGTGTTCGTGGACATAATACCTATTAGAAATTGTATAGTTCACACATATCATCACTCAGAGTGACTGTTCTCTCCTTCAGATCTCTTTCGCTTTATCTTCATACCTTAGTCTCTTCTTAAATGTCGGCTTAGAGCTCTCATGATCTTCTATTCGTTTTCAGTAATTATAAAATAGATAAGTTAAAAAAAAGATATTATAGACACGGTATGCAACGCTATCACAAAAATATTATAAAATACATTGTCTTGTAAAAAAATCCCAACTTTTTCAACTTAGAAGAAATAAATGAGAGATATAAAAATTGGAATAAAAATTTCATTCCTTTTATGGACCGAATGGTCGTATATTTTTCTCTTTGCAATAAAGACAAGGAAAAAGGAACACATTTTCCAAGTGTAAAAATTGGTACAAATCAAGATTACGTTACGGCTATGTAT
Source organism: Drepana arcuata (assembly GCA_016069955.1). Lineage (NCBI taxonomy): Eukaryota > Metazoa > Arthropoda > Insecta > Lepidoptera > Drepanidae > Drepana > Drepana arcuata. Next base: position 4,990 of record JACCPG010005162.1, read on the forward strand.
CGTTATGGAGCAGGAATGAATTAATTCTGATTCGTGGTTCCTAAGCCGTGATATATGCAGTCGTAAATTCTGAACCTGCCTGCGCGGCCGGTTCTTTACTCTTTCATTTTTATTCAAACAAATTCCGGATATTAAACCTCAAAGCTGGAGTTTTGACTCCAGACAGAACACAGAGGTGGCCGGAGGATTTGGCTCATAGCATGTAATCCCTGCATTTTGAATGCGGGCAATGTGATATGTTAAACTTCATATAATTTGCTACTTTCTTATTTGGCTTTTTATATCTCCGCGCATTCTCACTTTCACCGGATTTATATTTTAGGTGCCAATGTGACAGATAAGCTTTGATAAATCGGCTTGGAAATATACATATGTAATTGCACTATAATCAACATGAGGAAACGTGGTATATGTGTACACTATGCGAGCTATGGTATATGGTAAAGATAGTTCGAGAGGCTGCCTGATAAAGTATGTGAGGCGTTTGATAAACCTGTTAAATGACACACTAAGTTGAACAGGAAAAGTCTTTCAATGTATTTTTCTCCTTAAAGAGAACATTTCGCCGCCGTTGAGATAACGACTGAAGGTACTTATCACGTTCTGGCCCTTTCATCACGCTGCAATGACAAACTTAAACGATGCCTACGTCTGATTTGTTTTTTTTTTTTATGTTGTAAAATAAGGCTTTATGGTTTGAACAGTTTGTTTCTTTGGTTGAATTTCTCAATCTCAGAAACTACTGGTTTGAATTAATGGTATTTTTGTGAGGTAGGCTTTATAGCATGCAACGACCAATAGGAGCGGAGCATTATGAAAAATATTGCAAAATCGGGGAAAAAGGCTTTTTGAGAATTCACGTTGCGTGCGCTGTATGAACGATAAAAGTTACGCGACAATCGTGTCCATATTCTATTCTGAAAAATGACCTTGACAGTAACATTGAATAATATATAGTATTAGTATTATTTATATTAGATATAAAATATATGTATGTATATTGTACATTGTCCTTAGTAAAACTATACCTTATGTTTGTAAAAAAAATTGAACTGTCCTAAATTAAATCATGTCCAAAATTTAACTAGTCCCAAACAAAGCAAAGCTTATATAATGGAAACTAGACCACAATATATATATATACTTATGTATACATACATACGTCATCCAAAACTGGGGTATAAGAATTCGTGTACATCCCACGCATAACTGCCCTCGGTGGGAATCAAACACGCGACTCCAAGTTTCGTCACGAGCACTGACCACTAACCTAGAAGGCAGTAATAAATACTACAAACAATACATGGTAATAGCAGACCATGGCAAGGAGTCCAGACCACAGCAAAGGTTCGTAAAGCTTAAGCCAGTTCCACCCCAGCTTCAAACTACAAAAGTAGCGACAGTTAAATTGAAACAAACGAGAAAGCAACGGACACTTGATTACTTTCTGTTGTTTGACAGACGGGGACAGACGGAGACTTGCAAAGGACAATTCCAGACATAGTGTCCGGCCACCGCAATCCGACTGTCAGCGTCTTGTATTTATACATTGTCTAGTTCTCATTTACAAAGTGTTAATAGTTTCTTGCTTAGTTTTCGAAGTGCTTACTAGTTATTTATAGTGTTAAGGTTAAGAGGCGCTTTAGATACGCCGAAATAGATATCCTTAGTACTCCGGCGAAATTGGGCGGTTTATTTAACTGGCTTTATCATTTTGGAAGCTACCAACCGTTATCACCCGATAACACAATATTGCACTGTTTGAATAGATTATTAACATACTACATACATACATACTTCTTTCCCGTAGGGCTTATTCTTTCACTTCGTCCACTTTCATTATTCTCTTCATACATGCTCTTCGGTTTAGGGTACTCTTGACCTGACCTTTTTCCAAGACGTCCCTAATTTGGTCTAGAAACGTCCGCCTAAGTCTACCCCTTCCAACACTTTCATTCACACTCGCCTTATACACTTTTTTCGTCAATCGTTCTTCATTCATTCTCTCGACATGGCCAAACCGTCTCAGCATACCTTTCTCAATTTTTGTCACTACATCATCTTTCAGACCACAACGTTTCCTTTATTAATATACTCTTACGTATTTACGCAAACTTCAAGAGATCTAGAAACCTTCCAAAGACTTATTTCTTTATTATAGTGTACAATTTGTAGTAGATCATTTTATTATTTACCCAATTTAAACAATTTAATACTTACTCTCAATTTAAGTCTCTTACTTTTAAGATTAAAAAGCATACAATAGGGAACTTTATCTCAAAGGCTCTATACTAAAGTCTGACCGAAGCGACACAGATCTCATCTACAAATAAAAAAAATTGTACCAACAGATAAAGAGAAGACTAGTAAAAAGCCTTTATAAGGATACCGAATTATATTGCCACTGGATAAGGTACTACACATTATTGGCAAAGTCATCATCATAAATGTATACTGTCATCATCATTAAGACTAGCACTCGCCTCTGTCACGTTTGATGATATTCTTTCATTTACTCCTGTCCAGCGCAATCTCTTTGACCTCCCTTTACGCTATGAGAGACACTTTGATCTGACTCTGTCTTCTCCCCTTCTTATAAGGTAGGTATTGGCAAATAACGCCGTTAGTTTTTGACTTCGTCAAAGTAAACTGTCTAAATTGTGGAAGAGGCAGAGCAAACTACCTCCATCAAATTGAACGGTTGGATGGAAACGTCAAAAGTTCTCGAAACCGGCGAGCATGTATAAACGAGATGTATGCATGTTACCGTATGACGTGTGAGCTTGGGGTGTGGACGTATTCTTAAGTACGTTCTATAAATAAATTATAAGTACCTTGATTAAGTGATTAGTCACACCACGAGCTTTACGGTGAAGGAAAACATCGAGAGGAAACCTGCATACGTCTGAGAAGAAATTCAAAGGCGTATGTATAGTCGTGCTTGAGTAACGGCGATGGACTCGCCATCTGTCACGTTGGCACCTAATATACCTCTGGCGGCAAGTGGGTGTGTGGGTATTACCTATACACCTCTGCCTACCCCTTCGGGGACCCTTGTGGGAAGGCGTGAGGATATATTATTATTATTATAAGTACCTTGGGACAGATCCACATAAATTGACATAATCCCAAATTAAGCAAAGCTTGTGTTACGATAACTAGACAACGGTATATTTCCTTATATAGATAGAGATATACATAGATACATACAAAAATCGTAGAATAAGGTACAAACACTCGTGTTCATCAAACAAATATCTGCCCTCAGCGGGAATCGAGGCCGCGACCTCAAGTTTCGCAGTCAGGAGCTCTAACCACTAGACCAGACGGCCGTCAAACATTTGGTCGAAATACTCATTATATGCATACATACGTCTGTATGTATGCATGTCTATGTAAAATGTAAGTATGTGTGTCTAGACAGTCTTACTTCAATCAACATTTTGAGTTGATGGTAATCCTATTAATTGCTATCTGTCATGTTGGCACCTTAATACATACATCTCCAACGTAAAGAGGGTGCCAATTCAACCCTGCCTTCCCCTTAGGGTATCCTTAGAAATTCGTGAAGATATAGGGTTCCTAATCATAAATGCTGCCGTAGCGATTCTTCTCTGCTTACAATTTTGATAGTATCAAATACTGTCGTAAATAATAAACAAGACATCTCTTATAAGCTTAGACGCACACTGGCATCCGTTCAAATAGATAACAGAGTTTTAAGTTAACCTTTTGCAAGAAGGTCTGTACTTGGCAAACGTATCTCTGGACGGACCAACTGTCAGAGTCCAGTGCCAAGCCGAATTTTGCTTTGGCATTGAATTGAGATAACTATTATCGGATTATTTTCATGTGATAATAGAATATTCTTCGTTCAAATCTCTAGCGTAGGTCCATGAAGACATTGCATAGACAATTATATTTTTTTGGTGGATGTGGTAAAGAGGACACTCAAGGACGGGAACGTGAAGAGTACTCGGAATAGACGAGCATGTATGAAGGGATATGTATGTCTGTATGTATATGCATTATATATATATATAACCATTTAACTGGTGGTTTTGGTTGTTTATTGTTATAAGGTTTAATTTTTTTCTAATAAAAAATTAAGATGAAAAAATATTTTCATTAAAATAAAATAACATTATTTTTTTATCTTTCTTTCTTATCCATATCTTCTTACATCCATGTACAACTGCTGTCGTCCGGTCCACGATAGCCTATTGTCATGAACAACCAAGACGGGGGATTTTTTTATTTATCCGTAGAAATCTAAAAATAATTACGGGCTTGATATAAAGCCGTATTGGGGTTTTACTCAATGGCGAAAAAGACGAATATTTTTGCGTTTCAATGGGCCCTACTTTAGGCAGGTGACAGTGCGAGACATTGTGCGGTTTGAAAGGAAGAAAATGTTTGTTTTCTTATACCGGATGTAATAAAATTTAGCAGTTTCCTTTTCAATCTTTCTGCGGAGTGTTTGGTAAGATAGTAGAAAGAAAATCAAAAAGAACAAGACAAGGCAGAATCTTCACGTTACCAGCATCCACTTTTATCCGAAGAATTATTTCAGGTGCCAACTTCACAGATAGAGACTCTATCACCGTTACTCAAGCACTAAAAGTACGTAGATTTAGTACTCTGTGAATTTCTCCTCAAGCATATGGATTCCTCGCGATTTTTATGACTAACTTAACTGTACTCAAGTTCAGAAAAACTCATTGATACAGTTGGGATTGGAACTTTCAATCTTTGAGTTGGCATAAAGATGTACTAAGCATAGCATTTCATCAAAAGCTCGTAATGTCGTAACGCGCTTACCGCGCATATGTGGCATAAAGAGGATTATTATGCGGAAATCGAGCGGTGCGGTTGAAAGATTATCTGAGTAAATGTTACAACTGCGAAAAATTCGACCTGTTAGTAAATATTTGCTCACCTTTAGAAATCAAATATTTACTGGGGACATTTAGTAAAAAAGTACATACATACATATCATCACGCCGAGTCTCTAACGGGGGTAGGAAGGGAGTATGGAGCGCCAGTTCTCTCTCGCTAGACTTGCATACCTCTTTCGCTTCGTCCACCATTCATCAGTCTCTTCATTAATGCTCGTTGGTTAGTAAAAAAAAGTAACTAACGCCATGAGTTTCATTTTGAAAGCAAAACATCAAGTGGAAATTACAAACGCTTAAAATATTATTTTGTATAATTGCGCTTGAAAAACCGCGACGGAATCACCATCTGCCACGTTGGAACCTAAAAAACATATCTCCGGCGAAAAGTGTGTGTGGATACTACTGACACACCTCTGCCTACCCCTTCCTATGCTAAATATATTTTATGTTATACTACTAAGCTTACAATTTTATTTGAAATCAGTCCTTTCGAGCATTTTTCTGGCAAACTCAGTTTGAACTCAAATGAAATCAAGCTACCGTTTACCTTATAAGGTAGCCCATGTGTTTATTCAAGTTATAAGCCTCCTCCGTCCTCAATTTAACCCAATCTCATTCACCATCGGCGCGTGATTTACAAGCATCCGTTTATATCCATCGTCACGAGCTTGCACGCTTACAATATTAGTGTCGTAAGCATACATGTATGGAGAATATGTAGCGAGAATACCTACAGTATATATATTTCTTTTATTTATTTATTTAGGAACAGATGCGTTGTGTGTAATGAGATAATGCTTGTAGTATAAAACTGTGTCGCATACATTAAAACTCATCCTCAGAGAAAGATGTTACAGAGTTCCTAGTTGATACAATTAAAGTGAACATTACATGAACAAGGATCGGTATTGCAATAGGACTTGATAGTGTGAGTGTGTGTGTGTGTGTGAAAAGTATAAACATTCTGAAATCGAGCGAAATCTGGAAGCAGTGGAAATCGTCTGTAAGTCTAGTGCAGCTCAAGTTGCTCAAGTTTGCAGTTGATCTATTAGATACTACCGGCTCGTCCCGGCGTATTACGGATGGACATAAGATTTTTGTATAAAAGAAAATATAGCTTATGTTACTCAGGGTGAGTGTAGCCTTCCAATGGTGAAATAATTTTTGAAATGGGCACAGTAGTTTTTGAGTTTATTCATTACAAACATACACACACACTAATCTTTCCTCTTTATTACATTATTGGATATATAGATTATTGCTCAGCAATAGGTTCTTGCAAATATCTGCTAACCAGTCAAATCCAGTTAGATCTAGTTCCAGGCCGATGAAATTACAAGCCTACAGAAATATCAACCATATTTACATGACCAAATTGACAGAGTACCTCACAAAGCTACCGACATCGGTCGTAATTTATTCTAGGCCCTTAGACCCTTCTCGCCTGTGAACATTATGTACATAATAATTGTCTATTTGAATGAAAATAAGGTTAAAGTCTAATGTTTGTGTCCAATTTACATGCTGCAATGTTGTGTGAGTCCGTTATCACGTTGCCTTGGTGATACTTAAGAGACGGGGTGGCAGTGGTTCGAGTAGTCGCTTGCAAATCCGAATCTCACCAGATTCAATGAGTTTACATACATAATAATAATATAATATAATATAATAATAAAATAATATATCCTCACGCCTTCCCATAAGGTTCCCCGAAGGGGTAGGCAGAGGTGTATAGGTAATACCCACACACCCACTTTCCGCCAGAGGTATATTAGGTGCCAACGTGACAGATGGCGAGTCCATCGCCGTTACTCAGGCACGACTATACATACGCCTTTGAATTTTCTTCTCAGACGTATGTAGGTTTCCTCTCGATGTTTTCCTTCACCGTAAAGCTCGTGGTGTGACTAATCACTGTAATTAAGTTCAGAAAAACTCATTGGTACAGTCGGGATTCGAACTTGCGACCTTTGCGTCGCAGGCAACTGCTCGAACCACTCGGCCACCACGGCTTTTGTTTGAGTTTACATACATATATACATATAATCACGCCTCTTTCCCGTAGGGGTAGGCAGAGACCACTTCTTTCCACTTGCTACGATCCTTGCATACTTGTTTCGCTTCGTCCACTTTCATTATTCTCTTCATACATGCTCTTCGGTTTTTCAATGAGTTTTCTGATCTTAATTACAACCACTGGTCTAGTGGTTCTCCTGACTGCGAAACTTGAGGTCGCGGGTCCGAATCCTGCTGAGGGCAGATAATTGTGTGATGAACACGACTATTTGTACCTTAGTCTTGGATGTCCTATGTATTTATGTATATATCTATCTATATAAGTAAATATATCGTTGTCTAGTTACCATAACACAAGCTTTGCTTACTTTGCGACTAGGTCAATTTGTGTGGAATTGTCCCAAGGTATTATTATTATTGATTAACCACACAACGAGCCTCATGGTGAAGGAAAGCATCGAGTGGAAACTTTCATGCGTTCTATAAGAAAAACGTATGTGTAGTTGGGCTTGAGACATCTGAACAGCGACATATACATACGTCATTGAACTTCGGTATTTAGGTTTCTCTCAACGTTTTCCTTCACCGAAAAGCCCTGTTAATCAATGCACTTATTCTCAGAAAAACACATTGATGCATTCGGGGTTGTAACTGGCCACCGTTGCAGGCAAATAGTGGAATCACTCCACCACGTTGCTAATATGTCAACTCATAATTCACTGTACGCTACATACATTGTATTGCACATGTTACAAGCTTTCAAAAGAGCGTTCTGTGCAAGCGTATGCATGACAGATATCAATTCATATGCTGAATAAAGCAATTTGAGTTAGTTTATAGTCAGCTGCGTTCAACTTTGCTCGAACACAGCTGAATTGAATCGATATTGAATTAATGTAAGTACGATTAAATTATTACAATCGTGGCTCTTCTGCAAATTGGCTTAGCGCTTGAAACTTCAGCTAACGCTTAGATATAAGTTAAGGCACATTGAGAGAGAATGAGGGAAGAAAGATTGATGAAGGAGAAGAATGAGTTTCCATAAGAAGATGCAGAGAAAAAACTAGTTCAAACGATCGATCGCCGAGCGTGTATGAAGAGACAGAAGAATGTAGATGTGGGCAAAGTGAAAGAGATCCATTAGCTTAGAGATGACTGACAGACGTGTACGCTCTCTGGTTACCCTTGTTTAGGGACATAATGCTAGGTATTCTGAACTTAAGTACAGTGGTTAGTCTCACGCCGAGCTTTACGGTCAAGGAAAACATCGAGACGACGTTTGAGAAGAAATTCAAAGGCATATGTAGAGTCGTGCTTGAGTTACATTGATGGACTCACCATCTGTCCCATTGGCACCCAAAATATATCTACAGTGGAAATTGGGTGTGTGGGTACTACCTATACACTTCTGCTTACCCCTTCGGGAGCCCTTGTGGAAAGGTGTGAAGATAATTTTGTGGTTCTCTTTAATACCAATGTTCATGTTCAATACATTTAAAGGTTGCATAAAAGAATTAAATCCATAAAATATGTAAACGTATACTAAAACCAGTGAATAATATGAATACAAGACTACTGGACCGTCTTTTTGCGACCCAAGTATAACACACATGCATTTTCTCAGGCAGAAGTACACCCAGCTCGCCTTATGCGAGGCTGAGACACGGTGCATTGTCTCCGATCCGCTCTGCGCTGATCTGTGAAAAAGCTGCTTGCCTTTTACTTTGTTTTCTTTTGACATCATTCTTGCTATTCCGATGTGGGATGGAGCTACTATATTTGAAATATAATACCGGCTCTGAGATTCATTTTACCTGCAACAGCTTGTTATACAACAGCGGAGTATATGAATTGAAGACCAAGAATCGTTAAGTAGAGCAACATTTTTTGCAAAAGAACATTCTTTTAATGATAAAATAAAATAAATAAATAAATATCCTCACGCCTTCCCACAAGGGTCCCCGAAGGGGTAGGCAGAGGTGTATGGGTAATACCCACACACCCACTTTCCGCCAGAGGTATATTAGGTTTTTAATGATAATAATATTTATTCCACGTCTACGTCTATTATTACATGTTAGTCCCAATACAATGGTGTAACACAACTTATACATTTCACAATATAAATAATGTAGCCTTTGTGAACTGAATCAGAGAATATACCTCTATATTCTATGCAATTGCGAATTGGTTCAGTGTACGTATGCGCGTTAATGGCATAAAATTTATTTATTTATTTATTATGCTTACAACTATCCTTACAGGTTAACCTAATACAATAGTATAGAAAAATAAAATAAAGTAATCCTAAAATTATGTATATAAGTATATATATTTAATCCTAAAACTTAAGTTATTCCGTCACACAAAATATGCTGTAAGTGGCCTTCGTGAATTCGTTCAGTGAACATGAGAAGACATCGGTTTGAGCCGCAACACTGTTGAGTTGTCATTCAAAAATTGAGTTGTCAAAATGCCATTATTGCCAATAAATAGATCGTTGCTATTCTTGTCTCAATAAGGAAAAGGTGTTGGTAGCAGGCAGAGTAGAGCGCCAGTACCGCATTCTAGACAATAACAATAAAACCAACGAGCATGTATGAAGTATGATGTATGTGGATGAAGCGAAAGTATTTAAATCTAGAGAAAACTAGCACTTTGTTATCTCTGCCACCGCATTGAGGACTCGGCGATGTGTATGTATCTATGATAACAGCTAAACTCCATATTTGACGTTCAACATTGAAATAAATGTAATTCTATATGAGATAACATAATATTCAAAATGTTATCCCACAAGAATAACTAAATATGACATTGTGATAGATCGTATTACACGTCACATAAACTATTATGGTTGTGCACTGATGTAAACACATATTCTTCCCTCCTATTGAATGATGGATCAACCACCTTGACATATCATTTTACTAAAACGCGCAATTCTAAATTCAAAATTCTTCTTTGTTGAGAAATAATAATAATATTATAATAATAACGATATTGGCCGTGGTGGCCGAGTGGTTCGAGCAGTTGCCTGCGACGCAAAGGTCGCAAGTTCGAATCCCGACTGTACCAATGAGTTTTTTCTGAACTTAAGTACAATGATTAGTCACACCACGAGCTTTACGGTGAAGGAAAACATCGAGAGGAAACCTGCATACGTCTGAGAAGAAATTCAAAAGGCGTATGTATAGTCGTGCTTGAGTAACGGCGATGGACTCGCCATCTGTCACGGTGGCACCTAATATACCTCTGGCGGAAAGTGGGTGTGTGGGTATTACCTATACACCTCTGCCTACCCCTTCGGGGACCCTTGTGGGAAGGCGTGAGGATATATTATATTATAATATTCTTTATTGTACACACACACATACAGACAAATAGGATGACAAAAAGACAGAGAATAACATGTAATAGGCACAATAGGCGGCCTTATCGCAAAAGCGATCTCTTCCAGGCAACCAAGTGAAGAGAGAAAAGAAA
>JACCPG010005163.1:0-167715 GCA_016069955.1 Drepana arcuata
TAGGTGCCAACGTGACAGATGGCGAGTCCATCGCCGTTACTCAAGCACGACTATACATACACCTTTGAATTTCTTCTCAGACGTATGCAGGTTTCCTCTCGATGTTTTCCTTCACAATAAAGCTCGTGGTGTGACTAATCACTTTAATTAAGTTCAGAAAAACTCATTGGTACAGTCGGAATTTGAACTTGCGATCTTTGTGTCGCAGGCAACTGCTCTTACACTCGACCACCACGGCTTTTCATTGCATTTACAATAAATTATATATTGCATTTTAAAGTTACACTATGGGGGACATACAAGCATGGTAATTGCCTAAGGTCCACGCTAAGTATATCGTATCGCATGTTTCCGACCCTTCAAAAAGCTTTTTACACCTATCATGAGGAAAGATAAAACCTTAATAAGTTCATTTTGCAGCAAGAACGGCCTATGAATCCTAGGTTTTTTTGTAATGTTGAAGTAAAAATAAACAAAGTCTTTTTTCTAGGCTCCTCAACCAGCCAGCCCTTGGAGTGGAGTGAGAAATGCAACAATATTTGGTTCCGAATGCCCACAGAAAGGAATTTCCCCTAATAAGATTACCGGCAATGAAGATTGTTTATTTCTCAACGTTTTCTCACCAAATCTGAAACCCAATACTCTTGCCCCAGTCTTCGTCGTTATAGAAGGAGAAGGTTTTGAATCACGGTTTGAAAGCAACGAATTTTATGGGCCTGATTTCCTAGTAGAGCAAGGTTTAATTTTAGTTACTCTAAATTATCGTTTGGGGGCTTTGGGCTTTCTATCATTGGATACGCGAGCAGTTCCAGGTAATGCTGGGCTTAAAGACCAAGTAGCTGCCTTAAGGTGGATTCAAAATAATATTCGACACTTCGGTGGAGATCCAAAATCTGTCACTCTGTTTGGTATGGGTTCTGGAGCAGTTTCAATTTCACTTCATATGCTTTCTCCAATGTCTAAGGGACTATTTAAAGGAGTCGTACTGATAAGTGGTGTGTGGCAAAATATGATATCCTTCGAAGCTAGGCGTCGTGCATTGAGACTAGGGAGCGAACTGGGGTGTTACACCAAAGATCCCAACAAGCTTCTGGAATACTTACAGAAACAACCAGTTGAGAAGATAGTATTGACTAATCCGAGCATAATGATGTCCGATGTTCCTTCTTATGACCTTAAAAATATGTATTATTACGCCCCTGTTGTTGAAAAGGTACAGTGCACTGAGAATTTTTTGAATGAGGAACCAGAAAATCTAATGGCCAGAGGTCTTGTGAGTGATGTCAATATGATTATTGGGTACACTGATCGAGAATGTTTGAGTCGTGCATATTTATTGGAGAAAGAAATTCTCAAATATTATACTCTATACCTTGACCCACTGGTCCCATGGAACCTTTTTAATCAAGTCACACCGAAACACGCATTCGATATTACCGAAAAGATTTTAAGCCGTTATTTTCCTAATCATGCAGTTACAGAACAAACGTTAATAGGAGAATACATTCCATTCTGTTCGGAAGCCCACGTCATTAATGATGTCTACAGATATATTAAAAAATTGCCTAAATTTGGTAACTCAAAAATATATTTGTATCAGATATCATCATTGTCCGAAAGAAATATTTACAGCCATCGAGCAAGAAGATTTGGTTTAATTGGAACAACTTACGGAGATGGCTTACCATATATGTTCAACGTGGAGGGTCTGAAATTTTATCGGGAGAATATAAGAAGCTATAGAATGATAAGGACGCTATGTACTCTTGCTTTGAATTTTGCGAAATACGGGTAAGTCATATTTTCTTCAGTCTTTGTGGCATATTTAGGAGATGAGATGTCCTTAGACAGTATTCAAATACATACGGCTCTGATTGTATCTCTAAAGTAATCTTCCTTCATGTTTTCAACTTATTATATTCTAGTATTTTGTTCATACCAACCAACGATTTTTTTATTCGAAACCACCAGTTTTTTTCATATATGTATGCGTTGAACTTTGTAATTTATTTTCAGTAACCCGACACCCAACGATTCCCTTGGAGCTATCTGGCCAGAATATTATTTAGGAGGATATAAACTTGAAATAAATAATACACTTACAGCGAGAAGAACACATAGTTATGAGGCTATTCAATTTTGGGATGACATATATGACAGTGTTCATGCACATAAATATTGCTAAAAACATTTTTTTTTGCATCGTTTATGATTCGAATAATATGGTGAATGGTTTTGGACCTTTTCTCTCTATTGAAAAATTGTATTAAAACGATTTTGTGAAAATATTTGACGTTGTCTCAATTTTGTCTTCAAGCTTATCCAATGTTTTCCAAATGAGTAGTCAGAGGTGGAACCGACACCCTCTTTTTACCTTCTTCATTCAGGTGCCGAAGTGACAGCGATACTTCGTTTAAGCACAACACTAGGAGCCTGCCTGCACACACGAGCCTGCAACACTAGGATTGCAAGTTCAAATCCCGAATGTACCAATGAGTTTAACCAATGAACTTAAGTGGTCACATTGTATGGGTGTAATCACTGAGCTTACGGTGAAGGTATATAGCGAAAGGAAACCTTTATATGTATGAGAAAAAACTCAAAGATGTATGTGTAATCGCGCTTGAGAAACGGCGATGGACTCGCCGTCTGTCACGTTGGTATATCTAAACTATATCTGCGGTGAAAAGTGGGTGGGTTGATACTACTTACACCGGGTTAGGCAGAGGCCTCTTTGGGGACTCTTGATAAGATATATGTATAAATTTGAGTTTTTATTACGTTAGTTTGGAATCAGCAGTGTTTTAATAGTAAACAACTAAATGAATATTGTTTCAAACGGAATTAAGCACGCACAGAAACACGAGGGATCACTTATAATTGTTATTTTATTCATAGAAACAACAGCCCCGAGGGACGGTGATTGGTGAACAAATATTATAACGCGCCGAGCACCTTTTAGCGGGTGCGGTGTTATGAATGGCTCTTACCCATTTGGAGATATATTTTATTTGTCTTCGTAGTGCTGTCGCTGCCGTGCCTGTGGTTCTTTCTTATGCGGATCCGTTTTTTTTTCTGATTTCGTCCAATAATGGTGAGGAGAGACTTAAAGGTTGTCTCAAGTCTCAAAGTTGTTAAAAGAAAGGAAAAATCACGACCAAGTAATAATTCACAAACACGCTTATTGTATTCCGAAACATTCTTTAGTTTACTTTAAATCTAACCTGTTTTTTATTTTCGTCAGAACAACGTATATACACACGTCTTTAAATGTAAATGAATTCCGATTTCGAATCGATGCTCAGTATAATACTGCAACACATTCACCGACCGAAATCCGGAACTCGCAGACTAGCAGACTCATTCCGGCACCTGTAAACGGCAGATAACCTTAAGCCCGCTTCCAGTGGCTGACGTTATCCCGTATAATCATCCCGCAAATCCCGTATCATTAAGTATCGCTAAGAAAGCGATTCGCGGACCATTACCATGTTAATAACGTGGGGGAAGAGGTGATTAATCAAGTTGACGGCTAGCGGGACCCTGCGAAACTAACCACATTGGTATTCACAATTTGCACATTGGTTCGCCAGAGATGCGATTGGGGCCGGAGATTTCGATTCCGCTGAGAATGTTTGGTCCAAATAACTGTCTTAAGAAAATATTTCTGTGTTGAATTTATTTTAAACAGTAAATTTAATTACTATTGAATCAGCACTCTACTCTCTTTGCCTACCCTGAGAGCAAGTCGGCGTGGTGATTTGTATCTGTTTCTTTATTATATTCGTTTTGCACTTTGTGGGAGTGGGAGTGGGAGTGACTATATACTAGTCATTTTTCCGATGCTTAAGAAACAGAACTTAAAACAACTGTAGTAACAATATTTTTTTATAAATAATTGTTCTGTTCATTACTGGACTAAGGGCTAACATTCATCCAGCCGTCCAGTTTTCCATCGAGAATTCATTATATTTTAATTTAAAATTACACCCCTATATTTTAGCATTCCTTTTTCGTTTTTCTCATTTAAATATAATAAATTCACGTGTATACTTACATTGAAATGCAACAAAACATTACGTGGATAATCTGAGGGCTGCGGCGACGGTCAAACGCTGATATTTCTCCTTTTAATCCCTGTCAGATTATTTAAATTCCCACCTGCGAGCTTCGCATTTGCTCCGCGCTACATTTCCCGACGCCACTTTTTATTTAACAAAAATAAAATATAAAAATATTCCCGTATTTGTTTTGGACGGGTGGAATCCTTTAATTTTCGGCACGGCTGCGTGACGGCTTGCCCGCTGTCCACCCTGCTCGCTTTGAGAAAAAAATCATATTTCATGTTTGTTATTTAAGTATTTTATTTTATTTAAATTGCATTTGCAATTGTTTTTGTTCGTGGTACTGATTTGTCAAAGCGTTTAAAATAACCAACTGTTTGTATTTTCATTGCATTGGTACTTTGGCAATGTGAAGTATAGCTCACTTTAGGTTCGTTTTATTACCTGGAAACGCAAACTTCTATCCGTTCAAAGCACTTTGCAAAGACCATTCAGGTTAAAATATAATCGTGGCGCCAAAAGCTATATATTAGCACCAACACAATAGGACAAAAACATATTTTGGAGGCTGCTGGACTCGTTTGACAAAAGCAAAACTACTAGTAAGTTGTCCAAAGCTTTGGCAGTTGTTCTACAGTGGTATCATATTATAACAGGAAATTTTACTAGTATAAATTAAATTAATATTACGGCCACCACGGCTTAAAATAATTAAGCCGTGGTGGCCGAGTGGTTCGAGCAGTTGCCTGCGACGCAAAGGTCCCAAGTTCGAATCCCGACTGTACCAATGAGTTTTTCTGAACTTAAGTACAGTGATTAGTCACACCACGAGCTTTACGGTGAAGGAAAACATCGTGAGGAAACCTGCATACATACGTCTGAGAAGAAATTCAAGACTCGCCATCTGTCACGTTGGCACCTAATATACCTCTGGCGGAAAGTGGGTGTGTGGGTATTACCTGTACACCTCTGCCTACCCCTTCGGGGACCCATGTGGGAAGGCGTGAGGATATATTATTATAAATTAAATATATTTTCAACATACCTTCTCAAGCGGTCCTCTCATGGGGTAGACAGAGAGGAGGAGATTATAGTCCAGAGATTGTCCCGTATTTTAGTCCCAACGGGTTTTGAGTATTCTTGCGGTTCCATCTTTGATTGTTCGATCTAAATCAATACGTAGATACATATTACTGAATGTAAAAGGGAAGTCAATCATTATGTACAAGAGTTTATTCAGACAGACACATGGCATCAGTTATTAATAACTTCTCCTCAGTTTTATAAATCAATGACGTCACAAATGGCGTTATTATAGAGGTGCCAGCAAGGACAGTGGGCGCCACGGTCTCCGGGCGGAATGTAGCAATTGTTGGCGTTAGCTTTATCCCGCGAGAGCACTGTGTTTTGTTTCGTCGACTGTACTTAAATTCTTTTCCTCAGTGTACGCGCTCTGCCACACTCGCGAGTACGTAATGGAACAACTTTTTGAATTAACGTCGCAGTAAGGACTCGATCCCAGTTTTTTACTATTTGCCTTTGTACTGAATGTATAAAACTCGTGTATCGTGCTTGAAGCTTAGCATTAAATTGCAAAGCATTTTTAATTAATTCGTATGCGGCGTATTTAGAGTTCAACTTTAACGTCGGGATTTGTACTTTTTTGTTTTGGATAAATTGGCGTATAAAAAATATATAAGTAATAAAAAACACTGTAAGTATGGGTACCTATACACCTCTGCCTACCCCTTCGGGGACCCTTGTGGGAAGGCGTGAGGATATATTATTATTTTATTAAGTATGTGAAGGAAAAACCCAATTAATTTATATATTATCTTAATAGGGTAGTCATCGGAATTGCAAGTCAAGTACTTAAGTGAAGGAAGACATCGAGATGAAACCTGTGTACGTTTAAGCGTCTCGCAAACGCAAGCATGGCGGCGTTTATTTTTATCACAAGGTTCTGTGGTAAGCCTAATGATCATTACACAAAACACGTGTTTGTAATGAATGCTCAAATATTCATGCGAAGTCACGTAAATAAACATTTTAAATCCCCATCGATAATTGAAAACATCCGTAGCGATTGGGAACGAGTAGTCCATTCAACGGGTTCAGACCAAGCCGCAACAAGGCAGCCGATAAATCACGCCAACTTCAAATAGAAATGTCATATTATTTCCACAAAAGATTTAACTGGAAAATAAATTATATTCCCCCCTTTGTGCTATTGTTCGGCGACGTGTGGAAACGTGGTTCCGAACGATATTTAAAAAACCATTAAGTGCAGGGTTTTGTGTACGGAATACTGTACACAATCGGCCTAATAGGCTGGAACGATCATTTGTATACAATGGTATATTAATAAACATGGATATTTTAATTTAGAATTTTTAAGATACATATATATTGTTTGTCTTTTCAGTAATAACGAGTTATTTTGTACCATGTTTAATTCGTTGATACAGTGATTACGTAAACTGGATTTTCATCAAAATATATTCATTGAATTAATTAATTAATTTATATAAAAACTTATTGAATTTTTGAGTTATTGTAAAACCATGTTCAAGTTAAGTATTTTTTTTCTCCGATGATATAAATTTATCTACAAGAGAAAACTAAGGCATTTTACATTTGCCGGGCTTATTTAACTCGCTTAAATAATGGACACACAAATTTGAAGTAATATACGATGGTCTTACTAAATATTGTATCTAATACCTACATCAGTAATGTTTAAACGCGGGAATACCTATAGGAAAGAGATAAATCTTGATAACAATGTATTTAATTATTATTGATCTGGATCCTTTAGATATTATGTTAGTGCCAAACTGTTCACAGGTCATGGGTCTTTTCTACTTTTGTATCAGCAATATTTTCTATTTTTAGAATAAATATCGATTAATATCACCATGTTTTCCAAACGTGTTTTGCTACAAATATGAGAATATCGCCATAAATTTCCCTCTAGCCTGATTTACAGCCTCCGACTAAATGTTTGATTTGTCGTCGTAAATCGAGATGAGCCTGTGTCATGCGCACAGATGGTTTTTCTTCCGGAACATTAATGAGGACGTTTATAAAAAAAAACAATATGTTACTTGTAGAATAAACTAGTTGAAAATAAAATATGATTGTGTTTCATTTCTTCAATTCAATTCTTGTTTTTTTGTTACTATTCAGTCAAATTACTATTTTGGTAGAAGTATAATTTCTTTATTGCCATATTAAGTTACTAACAGTACTACAACCAAAACACTTACAAACGAATCACTTTCAATTATTTACTAATAGATACCCAGTTTTCTCTATGGGCTAGTTCCTTTCCGTCAAAATATTAAATTTTATTCTGAGTAATCATGTCTTCATGCTGAGTAATTAGAAGCTCACTGACCTCGTTTGCTTCGTCCACTTTCATGTCCGTGGGAACGTTTCGTGAAGACCTTGATCTAGGTAGTTGAAACATGGTCTTCCATTGGTCGTACTAGCTGATATCTCCAACCCAGCTGTGCTTTTGTTACATAATATTAAATACCCAATGTTCAGGCAATCGAGCACGGCTCGAATAAATCGGGCAAATAGCCGACCGTGTCGCGTCGCAATGTCGTTAATTCGCCGATTTAAATCGGAAACACGCGATAAATTGCCGTTTAGCCCTTTTGAATTCAAATGTATTCGAACACTTACAAATTGTGGGTACTTATTGTAAGGGTAGTCATTTGTAGCGTTCGGCCAAATTCTCAATTTAAATGGCATTTGCCCTTACTTATTTTCACTTCTAGTACATACACACACTGTAATAATAATAATTACGATTCAATGTTGCCAATATGATATGTACGGTGGTAACTTTTTTTTTCGTAGAATCATAATTATTTTTCATGATACATTTAAATGTAAACGATTATAGGATTGTTTGTTCATATATATGTATCATATAACTTAACTATAACTCATACTTTCTTTGGATAAATGCAGGTATCCTTACATAATAATAATAATATATAATAATAATAATATATAATAATAATAATATATCCTCACGCCTTCCCACAAGGGTCCCCGAAGGGGTAGGCAGAGATGTACAGGTAATACCCTATATATATACTTTCCGCCAACGTGACAGATGGCGAGTCCATCGCCGTTACTCAAGCACGACTATACATACGCTTTTTGAATTTCTTCTCAGACGTATGCAGGTTTCCTCTCGATGTTTTCCTTCACTGTAAAGCTCGTGGTGTGACTAATCAAGTTAAGACCCAATAAGTTTTAGAAAAACTTATTGGTGCATACATCGCTGCAAACCATAGAAAAATCACCAGTTACTGAGAGACAACAGTACTACGCTAAGTTAAGTAATATTATATTGATAGGTTTGATTTTGAAGCAGGCGCCCGCCCTCTACTTCTGACGTTATTTATGGGCGAGCCGATACCGATAGAGCCGGCGGCTATATCATGAAATATTAAACGCATTACAAGTGGCATATAGACCGGAAGATGAGGTAAGAAAAAACCTTCGCTTTCATTTGGTTTTGTCACCGTTAGAATTGTATGGATGCGCTGCGCTATTTTTTAAGCGTCTGTACTCAATCCTACTTGTATTATGAATGCGAATGTGTATTAGGATGTTTGTTCTTATTCATGAAAAAACTATGGAACGGAATTGCAGGAAATTTTACTCAGACATAGATTACATAGATAACCCATCGACTATGTTTTAATATAGAAAAAAAACTACCGATTAAATTTTTAGTGGGTAAAACCGCGGGCACAGCTTGACCGTTACATACGTTGCTCCATGTTAGTTTTTAAAATGTTTGAATGAATATCACAATTAAAACAACAATGAAGAAATGTATTTTATAAGAAAAACGTATCTATTTAATTCTGTCGTATCCACGATAGCTGTCTCCAAACATTAGAAAAAGTATTCACGGTACAGAAACATTATCTCGCTCGAGAATCACACACAAGTTTATTCGTTCGCTTTTATCACGGCTCGCGGCGCGTTAGCGAAAATGATTTATATGATTTATCGTAAATAACTTATTCCCATTCCATTTGGAAACTATTGCGGTGTTCTCATCCCTTCTGGTTCTGTTTTAATACAAACTTATTTCCTTTGCATTGTGGTTTTGTTATTATCTTGTACATCAGCATAAGCCGTGATGGCCGAGTGGTTACACTCGGCTGCAACACAGTCAAACAAAAGTCTGTAAGTCCAAACACCCATTGTCTATATCATTGAGTTTTTCTGAACTTAGGTACAGTGGTTTTCATCAACCATCAGTTTCAGGTGAAGAAAAACATGGACAGAAATCTGTATTTATGTGAAAAGAAACTCAAAGATGCTTGCATGTGTTAGAAAGACGGATCTATGTCGTTGGCACTTAATATATCCCCAGCTTATTTGGCGTGTTGTTACACTCCTACCTTTCGAGAATACTTATGCGAAGGCGTGCCATAACCAGCTACCTTATATGTAAGCTGTAGATAGTTAATAAAAGAAAAGGTATTTATTCATATTTATAATTACGCCGAGTCCTTCAAGGGGTATAGACAGAGAGAGTAGCACGCCGGTTATCCTTAGAATGACAGACCTCTTTCGTCAATATTAACCAGTTTCTTCATGTCGTTGAGTATAATATCAAACATACAACCATCATAACCCAAACGGAAGCGAGTAACCGCGGTTGTAATAAAGTATCGACAGGTCCCTCGCAATATTTCTAATATCGGTGCAATCTACATATTATTGCCATAAGTGGGTTTGCTCCACCATCCCCGGAGTGGCCGACCCTCGGTAAGTTTCACCTTTTATTGTTTTATTTATAACTTTGTGATTGATGACGGCTGAGAAGTTAGCTTCATAAATATTGAGGCGTGAACTCACGCTGCGCAATAGTTCGGGATCTATTCCAAGCGCTTTGTGTGCGATATTACTCTACTATTTTAATACGGTTTTATTTAAGTTGGCTATGTTAGTAACAAAGAATTAAAGAAAATGCATTTAAGGTTTGCGTTCCGTTCGATAAATTCGCGATATAACGATTTTGGATGTAATTAGTAATTACATTGCGTTCGACAATCTTTATACCGCGTTCCGTTCGAGAAATTCGCAATGTAACAATTTTAGATGTTAATACATTGCATTCCGTTCGAAAGATTTATAGCTCCGTTCGATAAATGTAGAAAGTAACGATTTTTAGTCGATTCGCAAAGGAGAGATTTCACAAGCAACTATTGTGTAAAGGTGTGATTGTAAAGGCTCGTTTACGTATTAATTTTAATTGGTGCGTATGTTCTTACCACAAATTATTCGTAGAAAAACGCAGAACTTGTTCTAAGTAAAGTATAAAAATTCCTTTAATTCTAACACGAAACATTTAATTACTACTTCTTAGTTCCATTGTAGGTTAATGCGTGAACATAAGCTTGTAAATATTTTTATGGCATTCTTTCGCACGTAACGTTTGACCAGAGTCGTGTTTAGACCACAAATATGGCGTTATCAACCGGAAATCCTCGCCGGCACTGATCGCCGTACACAAGTGGACAATTCAATTTACATACAAACATTTATCGTTATTGTTTTATGCTATTGCTCGGCTCAGTTCAGCTTTTATCCGCGGTTTAATATTTATAAGTCTCGAACATTTACCGAAAATTCTATTTATTTTTACTCACCAGTTTAATACTTCGAAAACATATTGTATATTGATCTCATCATCTCAATTCTCAATTGTATGTTTTTCTTATACATCAAACTACATCAAGTAAACATTATGACATACATATAAAAAATATTAGCTAGGGAGGATGGCGCATCTCGCCTCTCTTCTTTTACACATCGAAAAGTTAAAGAAAACCTGCATACGCTTGAGAAGAAGTTCAAAGACATATATGTATTGTCGAGCATGAAACATGACGATGGACTCGCTATTTGTCACGTTGACACCTAAAAGTTTATATCGGCGAAAAGTCGTCGTGTGAATGCTACACACCCATCTGCCAACCCCTTTGGTTGCGGGAAGACGCAAAGCTATATATGTAACAATTCGCCGGATATATTCTTATCTTAACAATTTAAGCAAATATGAATAAGTAATAAAATCTTTTCACAACGTATGCCCAAGTCCCTAGCAGGAATTTAAGTACATAATACATTCAAACTGCGAGCATAGAAATATCACCTCAGAACACCATTACGTCAGACATAAAAGTAAATAGGTTGGACCATTGAAAGTTATAAAGGTGACAACAATGCATTTTAGACGGCAGGGCCGCCTATCAGTCCCCTTAAAGTGGGGCTTACAAAGAGTCGGCCGCGCGGCCCGGCGTCCGATAACACAATGCGGCAAACGACGGCGCGCTTCCTCTTCCGGCCGCGGCGCCACCGTCGCAGATTTATGCCCGGCGCTTCCTCCCGCCATATGCGAGCCTCATTTACACACAACTCGAGTTTTTCACTCGTGTATACATGAAAGAGTTAGGAGCGTTTTAGCCGTTTCGCGGTCGGGTGAATTATTTCTGGTATTATTGTGGCTTGGAGATGAGTGGGCTATATACATATATAATGTATGTACTTTGAATTACAGAAACCATTCATAAATCTCAAAATACTGCTACAATTTTTTTTTGTGGAAACACATTTCGTTACGCAAGAGAGGCAGGGCATAATAGATTTTCCGTTCTAATTTGAAGCTGCCCAACTGGGGCCTCCACCTTAGGGTACAGAAGTCCGTAGCCAAGTAACAAAAATTTTTGTATTGTGTTCCTACGCGGTGAATAAGGTTTCCAGTAATGAGCTCCTTGGGGAGGGGGGAAAGGATTATTATATTGTTTTGACAACCGAGGGATTAGACCTATTATGCTGCCAACACAGTATAACCTCCGAACACAGAGTGGCAACGCGCAAGTGATACTTCGGTATCGTGAGCGTAAATAGGCTACGGTAACCGTTTCCCATCAGATGGGCCGTATGCTTGTTTGCCACTCTTGTTGTACAAAAAAAAAACCTTAAAACAGCTTCTCAGATCGGATATGAATTTGCCCTTTTAGTTAAAGGAACTAATATACAGTACAGATCTTTTCTGCGGCTATTTTTAATCACGAGCATCTTGTGTAATATAAGTTTTGTATTATTTTGGACCTGAAAATTTTAATCGAAAGACACAGAACACGTTAACTACAACAGAATTAAGTAATAACCCTACACCTATACACCTCTGCCTACACCTTCGAGGACCGTTTTAGAACAGCCTGAAAATATTCACAGCTTTTCCGCCAGAGATATATTTTAGGTGCAAATAAATATCAGTATGCATTCATGCAAATTTCACTCCGGTTTTATATATACACTAGTGGTCCGTCCCGGCTTCGCACGGTTGGACTTGATATTTTTTTCAAAAAGAAAATTTAATCTATGTCACTTAGGGTGACTGTTAGTAGCTTCCCAATGGTGAATTTTTCAAATCAGTCCAGTAGTTTCGGAGCCTATTCAATACAAACATACTTACATACAAATCTTTCCTCTTTATACAATTAATAGTATAGATAAAGCGGTGTTAACATTTTTCCTTAAGCGCGTGTGAGTGAGTAGAAAAACAAAATGTTTTTAGAGTGTGCTGCAACAGATATTTATCGCTATATTTTAACTTCATTGATCGTGGCCCATGAGTCTTAGTTAATAAACTAAATAGCGTAATATATTGGGTTAATACGAGTCATAAATAACAGGGTAGGTTCGTTAAATCCTAGAGGATTGCACACAGTTTGCATGTAACAGTTCAAGCATCGAGCCGATAGTCGATAGCCGATAGTGTCAATACTGGCAGCCCTCCAGCTATGAACTGGTTATGGCGGGTATTTACATATGAATCCAGTGCTTGATAGTGGATGCAAAATAAAAAATAAATACTCAAAGCTACTTCGCAATCGTCAATTGTTTCGACATAGGTACATTTCCTTGCTGCGTAGCTCTTCCTACGCTTTTTGTAGTTTTGCTACGAATTTCGTAGTAGTTGCAGCAAGTGCTTCTACAATACTTTTTGTTCCAAAATCAAAAACTCACAGTTGAGTGCGCAAGATCCTAAGCTCGTTACGACCGCCACTAATTACACCCACAATTCCGTAGCTTAAAATTTCAAATTGCAACCCTCTCACGTGTATCTCCGTCCCTCTCCAACGCGCTTACAACAATCCAACTGTTGCCAGTGAGGCAGTATGTGTGCTGCGCGTGTGTGCGTGGGTAAACGCCGGTTTAAGCCTAACTGGCCTTAATGAATCGTAATGGCCCCTATAATTCGCGGCGTAACTAACTGGCCATGTGGGGTCGCCCCCGCTCCCGCCGCCCTCTCATGCCGTATTTGGAAGCGAGCCATATCGCGTGTATGACAGCGGCGATTCTCTTTTTGAAATTTTCAGCCCGACCGCGTTCGGTAGCGATTTGCGGTTTACGTGTTTAGATTGTACACCGCACACAAATTTGTCATACGTTCAAATTTTTGCTGGTAGCGGTCCCAGATCGTTAAATTTTCACGCACGGTGTAACTAATACACGATTTTACGAGCCAAATTGATCATTTTGCGGGCTCCCTCTATTAGTAGAGTTTTCTCTTATTTGGTGGCCAAACTGTTTTCTGCATACATATCTAGTTGCAAAACGGTGCAAAGCTAGTTTGAAATTTATTTTATAACGTGACATTAAAGATCATGAATTTATAATTTTGAAATAAGAATGAAAAAAATCGTTTATGATATCATAGTTGTATATAAGACTCGCCAAAAGCTTTGAAATAAAAATGTTATATTCAAAGTTCTACAATACGTAAGTTTATAGGTAGAACATACATACATATTATCACGCCGAGTCCCTAACGGGGTAGGCAGAGAGAATAGAGCGCCAGTTCCCTCTCGACTTGCATACCTCTTTCGCTTCGACCACATTTATCTGTCTTCATGCATGCTCGCCGAACGATTTGACCTTGGTGTTGGAACGTGGTCTTTTTCTGCGTCGTCTTGCACACGCTTATCTGTTCCATCAGTAGTGGATAGTAGTAACACTGTCAAAGTATATAATATACGTGTAATTGGATTCTTTCATAATACAAGCAGTGTTTATGAATAAAATGAGCTTTGACAGTATAATAGCAACATCGGACTCCCCAAACTAACGCTGGAGCGGTCGTTATTCCTTCGGTAATTTATTTAATTGCATCTGCGGTGGTAATTATTCATGAAATTACGGCAATTACGACTTGGGAAACAATTATTTATTGTGCAAACTTGAGTTTTAACTCACATTTTAAGCCATGATGTATTTGCAGATAAGGAGCCGGGTTTCACTGATTCTTGCAATTACTTATTTAATTACTATTTCTTTCAGAAATATTTTAATCTTACCGCCTGCCCTCAAGGGTGCAGGAAGGGGTATGTGACAGATGGCGAGACCATCGCCATTTCTCCAGCAGAACTACGTACTTCATACGTCTTTTAAATCCTTGTTAAACGTATGTAGGTTTCCAATTCACCGTAAAACTGATGCTGGGATTAATCACTGAATATAAATGAGATATATACATATACACAAATCAAGTTCTTTATGGGGTTGAGAGAGGGAGCTGTCCTCACAACTGACTTTTTATTCGATATGCTCACCTGCTTTGAGAGCTCTTAATGGAACTCCCATTTGATATTGATTGATTTGACATTGCTTACTTATGATTTCACCATTGAATATGTACATATATCTCGTAATTCTCGCTAGTCTAGGTCTTATTTAGTTTAGTTATAATTGTAAATACAAAAATGTATTGCTTTATACATTTTTGTATCTTAAACTTTCTTAATAGACTCATATTTGGCAAAAATATTTAATTTAAAACTATTATAATATGTTCCTTTAAAGTGTTCAAAGCTGTAACTATATGTGAAGAAATATTAAATCTTTCTAGGGATAATTAAAAGATTAAGGCAAGTAAACTTTAACTGTAAGCAGACTCTTTTCATGACAGACTGAACATGAAATGAATGACGCAAAGTGATGCAATTAGAGGAGTAAGCGACACGTGACGCAACGAACCCTAATTTGCGCAAATGTGTGACGTTAAAATCCAATATTTTAAAAAGGTTTTTATTATTATGAGCATTAAAATTGTATATTCTTTGTAAATGAAACAGCATAAAATAATAGGTGTCTTACATGATTTTGTATGATGTAACAATTTTATTCAATTATAACCGAACTTATTAAACTGGAAACTAAACTTAGTTAAAAATTAGCTAAAATTAATTTAAACTAAACTAAATAACACATCTGTCCCAACTCGTTTACTCGATTAATGTTTAAAATAGAATTATAGGCTTTCTATCTTTTCGATAAAATATATTAGGTTTACGTACCTCCCAGAAAGCAGTGACCTTCAAACAGTGACATTCAAAATAAAATCATACTTAGATGTTACCTAATTAAGTTAATTATAGTTTATTATCTCTAGTGCGTATATTCTCAACGCGAGCTCACCGAGTTTAAATAGGTTATATGTGAATTTTATCAAAGATATGAAAACAAGAAGCATCGGCGTCAATTTCGCCACTGTCCAAAACCTGCATATTAATCATTCGCGCCATCTGCGAACTCCTCGCCGCTTAAATTAAAACGTTCGGACTTTGGGTTCGGACCGGCAACATTTGTAACAAATTATCTGCGTGCCTGTCGGTGGGACAGATTTTCAAGGCGTATGCCTTTATTTGTACCTTTACATATACTCATGAAAGCAATTGCAGCAGTTGTCTTGAAATGCTTGGAACATTAATATCATTTAAAGGACGACACGCTATCAACACTGTATTAAATAAATAACATTAAGATATTAAAATAAAAAATGCTCATAACTCAAGAAAACTAGCTCATTCAAACCCCCGTACTGAAATTAAACTTAAGTGAATATACACGCACATCACACGCTTTGTCGAGGAAACTACTTAACTGTGAGTCAACTTGCAACGTTTGAGAAGAAAATAAACGATCAGGCCTGCGAGATGGCGACACCACATCTACTATACTTATTACTTAATATTATATTATACTTCTTACACTTAGAACCCTGTAAGAGGCGTAAAGGTATTCCTTCAAGGATAAGGTATATTCACAAGAATTAAAAAAAATCCCGTGTAGGGTATCTCCGAAAATAAAACAGCTATTTTCGAGAAGTTGTTCCATTAAAAAGAGTAATATTCACTCCAAAATATCAATAAAATTATGACAAACTCTACTTGTATAACTTTATCGCTACAGACGATTTCTTTGCGAAATATGCTAAAACAAACTTCGTATGTATCTTTCTTTTAATAATAGTAAGTAATTGCACCTATACATTCTTATTTAAATAATGAAGTACACATTGTATCATACGAATAAAGTATACAAGCATAGATGACAAAGTAAAACAAAAGAGCTATCCTATTAATTGTCCAAACACGGGTAGGAATGGATAGTTACCCAAAGTGGCCGGCGCGCGTGATAAATTCATTTTTGGCCACGGTTTAATTTGTTTGCCCGCGCGCCGCTATTTGGAAAACGCCATTTCTCATTGAACAGATTACGGAGATTACGAATTCATTAGGGTCCCCGTATCTTTTGTCCTCAGCGTCGGGGACTCCTCTAATTGATATTTTACCCACACGTGTAGTTTATTCGCCTCATAATAATTAATTCCCTTTGATTTTACATGGGTCTATAAGGCCTGCTACTTTTGGTCAAATTTATATCAATATTTAAAAGACCAGGCAGAGAAAAACCAAGTTCCAGTTGGAACGCGCTTCCTCTGCCTAGTCTTTACCTAGATCAAATCGATCGGACACTCAAAGACGAGAACGTCAAGAGTACTCGAAACCGGCGGGTATGTATGAAGAGATTGATGAATGTGGACGAAACGAAAAAGGTATGCTGGTCTAGAGAGAGCTGGCACTCTTTTATCTCTGCCTGTGCCGTTAGGGACTCGAGGTATTTAAAAGTTGGTTTCTACTTGCTTATTTGTTTCTACTGTTTAATCTCAGGACATACCAATCTGATTTGAGAAAATATATTTGGCTGTAACCGTTTATTGAGACACCTATAGGTTATATATCTCATATATCATCATAAGTAGATAGCTAATACCTAGGGGAGATAAGCAGTAATCATATAAATTAAGTTTTCAACGTAAAAGAAAGAAGCTACGGCTTACGGCTCTCGAAAAAGTGCCGTCATATTTTAAGTCAAGAAAAGCACTTACTTTTTTGTACATACAACGTACATTTATTGTTTTAATTTCCTGAACAGCCTGTGGAAATGTCAATCATCCCAAGATTCCAATACCAGTGTCTGGGACAGTATACACCGCACGCCATGACTTCGGTCGCAGCGTGGGGAAGGAATTAATTGCGGCGCGACTGAGGTACGCCGTAATGATCGTGCCTGCGGACGTGGAGACGATATTGGTGCCAATAGCCAATATAAATTTACTTATAGCGCTCTTGCTCTGCTTAACTAAGCAGATCCTTAGAGAGACCTAACTAAACATTACAACACTTTTTCTTAAGTTTAAGGATATAGCTCTCGTCGGTGTAACTGCTGAAACGCCCTCCATTTTTCTCTGTCCAGAGCTGCGTCCTTGACCTCTTTGTAGGACCCGACGGCAATTTTTTTCTTCATCGGCCCACCCCTTCGCATCTTCCTTTTCTTTAAATACCCATCGCGACGTAACGCACAATAATAATATAATACTACGACTAGAAATCTTTTAATTATAATCTATACAAATAAACAAAATTGGAGTGCCCGTTTGTAATATTAAAATAGCCGCTTTTTACTAATGCATACGGAAGTATACTCGGTATATGTAACAAAATATATGTTTTTGTCTGTATGTTCCGGAAATCTTGACGGGACTGAATCTCACTAGCAGATAGCTAATGTAAAAACTTGTGCAACTTGGCTACTTTTATTTTAGAAACTGAACAAGATTTTCGATGAAGTCAATGAGGGATTTTTCATCAATTATTAAAATTCTAATATAAGAAACACATATCATTTTATCCTCACTCTTGTTGTAAATATGAAACATAATCTGAATTAATTACTAGTCGGTTCCAAAGATACGTGGACTGGAGTGGGGTTCGCAACACGCGGCGAAGACGGGGTCGGCCGGGTAACGAACCGCAAACTCTGCGCACAGCGCCTGCTCAGATAATTGCAATACTCATGACTGGACCCTATTAAGGCTTCTTAATATATTGTGTCTTACAAACCGACTTGATTCAACTTTTCTCGAGAATATTTCAATTTAAACACAAAAGTGGCAAGACTTGAAGTACTATACAATTCAATGAGCGCGATATTAAAACCCGCTCGTCAAAGTTGGGAAGCAACGAATGTACAAAATCATGGGTAATAACGAAACTACCAATGAAGCTTACAAGACTCGACCCTCGACTGCAGAGGAAACTAGCTTGTCAGAAGGATTTGAATACGTATGTATATGTGTAGTTGAGTTTATGAAACGACAGTCAACTTGTCATCTGTCACGTTGGTACATACATATATCTCCGGTAAAAAAGAGTGTTGGTACCTCTACTTTCGACGGTTCGACGTTTGACGATTCGAAAAACCTTGGGGGAAAAGGTAAAGACAAATAGATTTTTTAAGAAACTAGGAATAGTTATAAACCATTAGCTGTAGTGTACACTTCCATAATTGTATGTCTCCCTCGATTTCAATTTCAATTGAAATCAGTAATGTAACTCACGCAGGGCAAGTTCATTGCTAAAGTTAGTAATTTCAATCCACAATCCACAGCGCCATAGAATATAATAGTCAATCCTGTTAACCGGGCACGTTTACCTGAATACTTAATAGGTACCAGGCGATCAGTATTCTGTAAGAGTTGGTATGATAAGCCCAGCTATCCTTCCCGATACTTGTGACTAATCGCGGGATTCACCTCGCGCCGTCTCGCGATAATCCCGGACAAATTATAGGGGCGCTTATTACGGCGCGCGGGTTTGTGATCATTATTTAGCAGTCAGTCAGTTGAGGATAATGTTGCTCTTGCTGATAAAGGAATTGCCGTCGAACAATTCGGTACGTGGATATTGTTATTCAAAAATAATGTTTCGAGATTTAATTATGACTTTTTTTACTGTGGTAATAGGAACACTTAAGAATTTTTGTAGATGTTAACAGTAGTAGTATTGCACATAAGTATCTAAAATAATAAATAATTACTACTTAGCAACCTTTTGAATAAAAGGCAAGGTTCATAGATATATACGTCTAAAATACTACCTATAAATTTATATATAAAATTTAAGATTTATTGTCAGGTTGGATTTATCATACAAATAAATATTAGCCAAATACTATTACCCATATTATAATCAATAAACAAATATAGTATTTTATCCTGCGATCAATCGAATTACAGTAAAACTGAATCCAAATGGCCAATGAAACCGGATCCATAAAATAAAAGACTGGCGACACTCATAAATAAATATACTGAAAAATGCAAAGGGAAAATAAAAAGAGGAATAATAGCTCGTATAAAAGAGGACAGTGTGCGTCACAAAGCCACATGCGGGCCTCAGATATTGACAGTAAATTTCATTCATACGGCATTAGTGCTGCCCCATCAGAGCCAGTTATATCTGGCGCAAACAATACACCCGGCAATGCCTACACTGGCTACATAATATTTACAATGTGCGCACGTATATACGTGACTGGGCTTCACCCAGCCTTTTATCATGACCTTGTTATAATAATTTAGTTATAATAATATCAAGATACGTATGTATGTAACAGGTATGTAAGTCTAGAGAGAACTGGCGCTCTATACTCGCTGCCTACCCCGTTAGTGACTCGGCGTGATTATATGTATGTAATATCTACATACTTTTATTTATACCGCATTGAAAAAAAAATGTTCGTTAACATAATAATGACGCGTAATATTAACACAAAATTAAGATAGATTTGCATCCTTACGACTGCCTGTAGCGTACCGTAAAGGGTAGGTAGAGGTGTAACAGATTCTCATATCGCCGGTGATAAGTGCCATCGTGACACATGGTGTGCCTATCACCGCATTTAAAGCACATGTTGGTAGTTCTTTGAATTCCTTCCCTAACATAACGTGCATGTTACTTTTTTTGTTAAATTTATTTGTTTTGATATTTGCTTTAATAACATCATAATAAGGCTTATCCTACACCTTATCATCGTTTAAATATTTTAAAAAATAATATATTCATTCATATAAACCAGTAAAACAAAGCCACTTACGTACGATTCGTAGCTCTGCGTATAAATGTAGCGTAGCGACGTCTACGCTGGCCCGCTACGCGCTCCCACCCTGTCAACCAATTTAATTGAGACCGCAATCCGAAAAATATGCTTTGATACGGTTCTGTTTTATCCAAATATAATACCTTTTTGTTGAGGAAAACGATGTGAAACCTTAAGATATTGCAAAGCAAAAACATACCGTTAAGTACAACAAGATAAACGGGAAAATAAACGCAACGTATTTTATTTACAATAGAGTCCGGTCAAAATGTTATTTTTATGAAATCCCGGAACGGCGTTTTGTCCCATACTTCAAAGTTAAGCTAATATTTGGCAAGGCGGCTACTTCCGCGAATGTGACCGGGTAATTTATCGCCGGACAAAGTGAACTTTATCGAAAGAACGGGAATAACTTTATTATATAGTGACCGGAACTAGGGGATCGACTGCGCACAATCCTTAACACTCAGTACACGTGTGCATAGAAGTGCTTAAGATGGTAAAATGAAAGTAATGAAGTAATTATAAAAAAGGTTAAAATTTTTGTTCTTATTATTTTCAAAACCTTAATTTACCTCATCCTATTATTCATAGATATGAACGATTATAAAACTTTCGTAGTATTTGACTATCTACTTATATGTTGCGTACTTCAACATGAAATGAAAATCTTCACGCCTTACGAAAAAGGTCCCCGATGGGGTAGGCAGAGGTGTGTAGATAGTACCTACATACCCACTTTACGCCAGAAATATGGTCTACTGCCGTTATTCAAGCATGGATATACATACGCCTTTAAATTTCTTCTAAAACCTATGCAGGTTTCCTCTCGATGCTTTCCTTCACTGCAAAGCTCGTGGTGTTACTAATCACTGTAATTAAGTTCAGAGAAACTCATTGGTACCTACACTCGGGACTCGAACTTGCAATCTTTGTGTTGCAGGTATCTACTCGAACCACTTGGCCACGACGGCTTTTTTTACGGCGTACATAATTATGTAAATAATGTTCGGTGAAATAAATAGGCTATTGTAAAATTGTCTTATTGCCTTGTCTGTTGACAAAGCAAAATCACATGTTCGTATTTTTCAAATAAAAACAAATGAATCAAAATTTGAAAATGGACCTTATTAGAAAAGGTTTTATACCTTTTTCATTGATGTTTCATATTGCTGGCCAGCAATAAAAAAAACCTGAGCACTCAACTGTACCGCTTAACTTTCTACCATTTTTATGAAGTCCGGGTATTTCTGCAATGATGAAATATGTCGTGTCCGTCTCGTGGCCCTCATTGTAAACACATTTCGGGAATCGTCCACATACGTCCGCTCCGGACGTAGGCGACGTAGCTCACGTCTTTGTAATTTTATTTCGTTCACATTTTCCTTTGTTACAAATGTCACTAATATGCATGGGAATGCGATGTAGATAGTTTCTGGAACAGTGAGTTTGGTGAATAGCTTATGACGTCATTCCGACGAAACTGTTTTTCCTCCATCCGTCATTTGGTATTAAGTAATTACTTTAAGGCACACATTCGTGGCCCTAAGATACAAAAAAAAACACATATTTTAACGTTGTTTTACTTGTATATTTAACAATATTTTTCAAAAAGGTCGTTAATGTAATTATGTATAAAAGATTTGACCCAAATTGGTAGCTTTTGATTGGACCAAAAAACGAAAGACTAATTTGGGAAAAAATTACTGGGAATAAGGAAATAATTCCGTATGAAACGTTATTAATATATTACTCGTCTAGATACTCCATTCAAAGCTAAGCAGAAGATAGCGAAGGTTTGGACATAAATGAAAAATGTCCAATAAAGTTTCATTTGGCGTCCACTCCACAAAGGGGCCTCTCTTGATATGATACTGTCAAGTTGTTCACGGCTCACTACACTCATGCGCTGTGACGTCTTTTCCAGAGATAGAACGTAAATTTGCAGTTACAATAGATTTGATTCCATGAGGGCAATGGTTTATTCGGAATTAAGTTTATAGCTAAAAAATGTGTTAATCCGATACGAAATTATTTTAATAAGTTCTACGTTTTGCACATGATTAACAAATACGAAATACTGTTTAATTTCCTACTCGAATTTGCTTAGCATTTCTAAGTGCTGCTTTATCTATAAATATAAATAAAATTGGAGTATCTGTCTGTAATATAAAAATAACCGCTTTTTACTGCATGCTTATAAATATATATACGATACATACACCAAAATAGCATTTTTTTCTGTCTATCTGTTTGTTCCGGCTAATCTCTGAAACGGCTGGACCGATTTTACTGACGGGACTTTCACAGGCAGGTTGCTGATGTAAAAATGAGTAACTTAGGCTACTTTTATTTTAGAAACAAAATATTTTTTATAAAATTCCACGCGAACGTAGTCGCGGGCACAGCTCACACAGCACAGAAAAATTCCCAAAGCTAAAGTTTCGTAATCGTAAGCAATTCTAAATACTACATTCAAGTGGGTACAGTAATTCCATGAATATTAATCATAGATATCATATTCGTTTAAAATCAACGTGAAAAGTTACGTTCTCAAGCCGTACCTTTGTCCGGTGAGTTGAGAGCTGGTTTCGATAAAGGCCCGTTTAATGCTACAAAGTGATCTCAAGTAGGGACGCAGTCGCCCAGGGCGACGCTTTGCCCGTCTCTTATGAAAATTCTGTCAAGAACTAACATACGATCTCTGTTTACATTAACTTTGTTCTTGTTACAATACGTGTTTGTGCAGGAACTTATCCGAAATTATTTAGGGCAAGATATTGTGCAATGTATATTCAATTTCGCCTATTTTATTTTAAACGCCACGCAACGAAACGCATTCACTTGACACAATTATTTGTTTTTTTATATCAAAATCATATAAAAAACAAATATTGGGTTCATGTATCTAATTTACGCTTTTGAAAAGAATCCCCAAATTCTCCTGTGAACTCCTGTTAAGTCTGTCAGAGGTGTAGCAATACCCTATTTTCGCCATAGGTATATTTAGATGTCAACGTAATAGATTGCTCTCTCAGCCTACCGCGGGCATTCGATGATGATATATATAAAAATCTTTCTTAAAATGAATACGTTATTTCAGTTCAGTATAAAGATCATTGCAACTCTTCCCTTTTCAGCGAATAAGTATCAATGAAAAACAAAAGACTAACGTATAGTGAAGTGTTAAGGGGCACATTAATTAGGCAATTTTTTTCCGAGTGCACTCTCCATTTATATGTACAGGTTGCTGAGGACGCCTCGGGCCCCATTTATAACAATACAATCTTGCGATATGCTGTGTTCTCTTAGGGTTCCTTCTTGGATTATACGTTTTGATAATGTATTCTGGATTAAAAATAATGACATTCACCTTTTACGAAATATTAACCATTGTTTATGACCAGACAGTACCTGTTTCCTTCCGAAGACAAAAGAGGAATAGGATAGTAGAATCAAGGATGAGAACGTCATGCGTACTCGAAATCAGCATGCATGTATGAAGAGAGTGAAGAATGTAAATGAAGCGGAAGAAGATTAACGCTCTACTATCTCTGCCTACCGTATTCCGTATGGGATACATGGTAAGATGTATGTAAATTTCTCATAGAGCTTACACCATCGATATTTATCATCGGGCTAACTTCCTAACTCGTAAGAATTTTTTCCATGATTTAGTTGGCAACGCAAACAATATAGGGCGCGAACACGTGTTAACAGCGCTATAACCGTGCGAGTTAACTGCCGAACTTACGGCACTTTGTAAAATATGACGCAGTGTGAAACGACCCTTATCGCTTGGTGATTTTTTTATGTGAGTAGCCGGCGCTATCTCGTTTATCATATTTTTTGCTCGTACTAACTTAACAATGTAAATACTGCCTTTTTGAACGGATATTACATAATGTGTTAGTTTGTAGTTTAGAGTCGCGGTGGTTCGAGCATCACAAAGCTTACAAGTTCAAATTCCGACGGTATCAATTAGTTTTCCTGTAATTAGTACGTACAGTAATTAGTCATGCCACGTGTTTTATGAAGCAAAACATCGAGAGGAGGGTTTCATACGTTTGAGAAGATATTCAAAGGCGTATGTATGATCTTGCTAGAGAAACGGCGATGGACTCGCCATCTGTTACGTTGGCACCTAAAACATATCTTAGGCAAATCTTCTTCTCGATGTTTTCAATCACTGTAAAACTCGTGTTTCTGAAAAAATCATTGGCACAGTTGGGATTCGAACTTGCATCTTTGTGTAGCAGGCAACTATTCGAACCACTCGGCCAGCGCCGCTCTATTAAAATCATATTTTTAATATCGACTCTTCATTGTGAATGATTGAATTCGTATATATATATATATATATATATTATACAATGTCTAATATACAGCGATCATCGATATATATATATATATATATATATATATATATATATATATATATATATTCAATTGATCGCTGTATATTAGACATTGTAACAATTCGTCAAAGATCTACCTAATAGAAAAGGACTTTCTATTGGTATGACTCAACTATACAGAACCTCCTATCACGTAGCCCTCTTATAAATACTTAAATGTATAGAAAAAGTTGTTAAATTCATCGGTTCTTAAATCAAAAGAACACAGGTGTTCAAAAAAGTTCATACACATTTCATAGACTTTTATAGATGAAGGGGTATGAAAGTAATGTGGGTTATGTACGACCGTTGACGTCATCGTAATGGCCTGCAGGCGCTAGCGTTGGGTTTAGTATAAGGTTGCGCGTTCCCTCAAACTAAAGACTGAACATCTATTAATACCATATATGTTATAGTAGTAAATAGAAGAAAAACGATTCACAAAACAGTTCTCGCATTCAAAACACCTACCTATTATAAAGAAATGGAGTTTCTTGCCGGTTCTTCTCCATGGAAGCGACCAACCCGAACCGTGCTTCTCTTTTTCGACGTTTTATAGGTTGGGCACCTATGCGAAATAAAAAGATTTAGATTTTTTTTTATTTTTGAAACAACCAACCATTTTACCGCAAACAATCAGCTATAAATAACACGTAGAAAGGAAGTCACATCAAAAGAAACTCCTTAATAATTCTTCCCCCAGATTTTTGTGAAACGCAAAACAGGAACATAATATGCGAACAATAAACTTCTTTCTGAATGGAGTTTGAAATTAGAAAAAAGCCTATCGGGTGGCGGTATTACTTTTTAATTTCTTAATTAGCCCCTGGACACCTGTGCGGCTTCTCGCGAACTTTGACCAGGGAAGCCCGACGAGCGCGTATTGTGTAACGCGACCCTACTTACTGCTAAGCAACTAGTTCCGAGAGGTTTCCCATAAACAAGCATAATACAACTATAATACCCACATTTCTGTATACCCAATAACTTCGACCGCCTCGCATAAATCGCGGCATTAATTTTACAACTCAAATGTAACAATTTAGTTGAAGGCAAGTAAGCACTTAGTTATACGCCAGAGGCGCCCTACCTCACAACTTAAGCGGCCCTCCTTTGCCGCTAAACAAATTTGACAGCTCCAAGTTAGGCCAAGTTAGAACGTGCATGCTACAGTAGCTGTAACGCTCGATCTTATTAACATAACCTTTAATGTAACGCAGTTAAGTAGCAAAATAGAGTACATTTATCTTTGTCGTTGGAAAATGGTACTTGGTCTTATAGTATTAAAGTTGTGTCTGACTAGTTAGCATTGTGCCCACGTTGAAACAAGTTGTCATGATTATTAAGGTGTTTAGCGTTGAGTGAGCTGACGTGTGATTACTATGTGAAGCTTACGATTAGGTCTATTTATATTTGAAAGTTAGATTGAAAGTTATAAGTAAGTTGATTAGTTATGCCACGAGCTTAACAATGACGGAAACATCGAGAGGAAATCTGCATATGTATGAGAAAAAATTCAAAGACGTATGCATAGTCGTGCTTAACCCTCCGGAAAGTGGGTGTGTTGGCACTGCCTGCTACTACCTTGGTAGGTACCTACACACCTCATCATATTCGGGTCCCAATATCGCAAGTGTCAGTCGTCGCCGTCTCTTATCCATGATTTGGCAAATGTCATCTAGTACCCCCTACTGTATACCATAAATAAGGTGTACTACATTTGTCACGACAAATACATTTCTTATTTTTATAGAAAACCGATAAACATATATAATTGTTCTTACCCACGCTACTATGTCGAATTTGAAGATTTATTTGTATAAAATTATTTCTTATAGTTAGAACTGAGTCCATTAGAACCTGCTGTGACGATTATTACGTATAGAAATGCAATATTTCGCAGACAACTATTCTGCGAGTACGTGGAACTTCTTAGACGTTTTAACTCATGTCAAAAGCGCATGCTAATAATTCGAGGGTTGCACTAGCAATTATTCGTAAGATTACATTAACCGTACGCCATAAGTTAGTTCGCGCGAGCTACCGCTGACTCGCGATAAGATTTAACTTTCGCCAACAATTTGCATGGAATACGTAAGTTCTGCGGCTGTTCATACCCGGTATTGTCTTGCTAATCATATCCCGGGTACGTGTAGTATAAATTATACTTGCATAAGTTTAATCAGATTATCTACATGACTATTTTCTTACAAATTATAGGTATGAATATTCGTTCCAAATCCTCGGATGAAATCGAAACCAGCGAGCTTGTATGAATAGAATGATGAATGTGGATGGACCGAAAGAGATCAGTAAGTCTGGCACTGGAGTGAACTGGTACTCTATCTCGCTGCGCTGTATTATTATATTAAATCTACTTGAGTACCTTCGTTACATATTCTTTAAATTATCGACATTTTGATATCTTCCGCCAACTCACAAAGATCCCCGAAGGGGTAGTTAGACTTTAGCTCTACGCTCACTTCTCACTGGAGATATATTTATTAAGCAAAGTCCATCACCATTTTTTAATCCCGACTATTGATGAGAACTTTTCCTTTGAATTTGGTAAACATATGCAGGTTTCTCAACAATGTTATTCTTCTACGTATAGCTCGTGGTCTACTTAACTTAAATAAAATTTACATGATTTTTCTTAAAGCCAAATGAGAGTTACATATTAACTAGTAAAATCTGTTTACATTACATAAGTATTCAATAGGCCGTGAACGTTAATTGATAAAACCAGAACCCAGCCTCACCGATGTTATATTTACGTGAATTTAAAAGCTTCCAACTGGCAGTTTTAATAGGAATTAATCCACCATGTTTTGTGGTTACCCCTGTCGAAATTAAAAGGTTATTATTAAATAAAGCCATGGTGTGCGAGTGCTCTGAGTAACCGCCTGCCCTACAATGGTCGCGAACGCCGGCACCAATGAGTCTGTTCTGACCTAAATTACAGTTTACCTAAATTACAGTAAAAAGTTATGTCACACTACGATTTTTACGGCGCAGGAAAGCATCGAGAAGAAAACTGCATACATTTGAGAAGAAATACAAAGGCGTATGTGTTGTCATACTTGAGTAACGGCGATTGACTCGCCACCTGTCACTTTGGCACCTAAAATATACATCAGGCGGAAAGTGGTTGTGCAGGTACTATTTATAAACCTCTGCCTACTCCTTCGGGGGCCCTTGTGTGAAGGCGTGAGTATTGGTACAGACTACCATGGTCGAACGTGGAATCTCGACTTGAGAAACGATACCTTAAACTACTCGACCATCACGGCTCGTATATTGAACCAAGTTAATTAAAACTGCCAATAAACTATGTAGTAATTTCATACTTATGTTATTTCCGTTAATTATTTCAATATGACAATATTAAATAAAATATACCTCTGGCGGAAAGTGGGTGTGTGGGTATTACTTATACACCTCTGCCTACCCCTTCGGGGACCCTTGTGGGAAGGCGAGAGGATATTATTATTATTATAAATACTTTGACAGTGGGTATTTGATTTCACTGAAATGTTGCGGCTTTTGACAATTAATATCGAATTGTTATAAAATTCTGAACAACGCTTAAATGCCGCCATTTCCTATTGAAAACTATGCAGCGACCCTAGCACTAATATCTGATTCCATATAAGTGCAATGCCTACAGTACATCAGGTATACAATTATATATGCATTTTTGTATCGTCAATTGAATGCAATAGTAGTAGAGAATCATACAATTATTTGCTAATTACATTTCTGTTTGTGAATCCAATCAAATTTGGAATGTAACATAGCGTTCCAACTGCTATGATGCATTGCATATTGCTAACACACAGCACAGGTGTGTTTGTAATGTATTTTTCTAGCGAACTTTTGAACAACTTAAAACCTTTTTAGTAAATATTAATATATCTTCACGACTTCCTACGAAGTTACCCGAAGGGCCCAGGTATAAAGGAGTTTCCCGAGTTAAATCTAGGTGCCAATGTGACAAATGGAGAGTCTTTGGCCGTTTCTCAACCACAACTACACATACGTCTGCGATTTTTTCTCAAACGTGTGTAGGGATTCTCTCGACGTTTTTTCTCCCTTACGCATGCGCGCTACTATACTATATACTATATACTGTATACTATGCTATACTAAGCGCATGGTATGATTAATCACTATACTTAAGTTCAGAAAAACTTGTTGGTACAGTCAGGATTCGGGCTGACATTTGTTACGTTGCAGGCTACAACTCGCACCAATTGAAATTTCAACCTCCGGAACGCTCTTAAAACCTGATTACAGTCGTTATCTAGGCCCTTTCTATATCAGCCTGTTGTAACAGAGCCATCTAGCTAAAATGTTTTATTATAATCAAGTTTATTATACTACAAAATTTGCAAACTATCATACGAACCGCCTGAGAATAGTAGCTTTATCACTTGCATATGGAACGATAGGGTCCGAATTGTACCAAAGACATTGCATGTGGAGTTGTGTTTCCAATATTACACAACATGAACGCAATACTTCCCTTAAGCAATGCTGTTTGGCTGCGACCCTCTGTTCTGCTTCCGTTAGCCAAATCTGATTTGGAACTGTCTATCCTTTGTGACCAACTTCTGTTGTAATTTTGAGTAATGTTTAAACAGATATAAAGCTATGCTGCCAAATAAATGCACAACATTTTCGCTGACGTTAAACGAAATGCAAACCACAGTTTAATAAAACTTTAACATATATTAATTACAAGTGGCTTTACAAACGAAAAATATTTGCTCATTTGCAGGCGAACATGATAAATTGTAAATTACTTGGAACTGCGCGTTTTGGTGGGCGAGCGGGGCTTACGTTTTAAAATCGTTGAACGGCGGTGAAAATGAATTTCACTGGCAAATAATGAGAGGAGAATTAAAAATGCAAAAATTGATTAATGTACCGTTGTCGGGGTGATGTACCTATTGAGTACAGGCGTGTTGCGTGAGTCACCGGCGGTCGGCTGTGTTTCACTTGTTCTAACAACCCTCATTTGAATGTCAACCGACTAACTAAAGCAGGAAACATCGCGTTTGTTTAATTGTATCGCAACGTTTGCTAACGTTTTTATCCCAAATTAATGGTATGGTTGAATCCTTTTAAATGCACACCTTAATTGTTATATATTGCAACATAAACTTTGTTTCGTGCATGTATGATGTAATTCATATATATATATATATATATATTTAATATATTATATTATAACAGGCATGCGTTCTAACATAAGTAAGCGACTACCGCCACCTTAGATTCTTGCTACCACCAGAGATATGTATGTCACGTTAGTCGCAGTATTGTAAACAGCAAGTCTGTCATGATGGTCACATTTACTGTCCATTCCTCATTAATTATTTAACTACATTAATAAATCACAAATTATATACCTAGTCGAGCTATAAGCTTCTTGCAATCGATAAGTAATTACGATGAGGG
This sequence comes from Drepana arcuata, assembly GCA_016069955.1. Lineage (NCBI taxonomy): Eukaryota > Metazoa > Arthropoda > Insecta > Lepidoptera > Drepanidae > Drepana > Drepana arcuata. The sequence goes on from JACCPG010005163.1 coordinate 30,266, forward strand.
TTGAGCTATAAGAGAGTTATAAGGTACAGGTTAAAATATGATACGCTAATGACCAACACAATTGAGTACGTTTCCCACAAGGGTCCCAAAGGGGTAGGCAGAGGCGTTAACACACTAATTTCGCCGGAGATATGTTCTAAGTGTCAATGTGATTGTCAATCGCTGTTTTTGAATTAAGTACAACGTCTTTGAATTCTGCACAGTTTAAATGTAAAAATGAAAGTACATGTATAAATATAATTTTTAACTGCAAATTAGTAATGAATGTTCCCGATACATGTATTAAAGAATACTTGTACCACAAACAAAACGTGCAGCATATTGTGTAAGTATTGTAATTTCATTTTAAATGAAATGTTTGCTGGAGCCCTCCGGCAATTTGCGCCGAACGAAATTAACAACTTTCCCATTGTCACCGACTGTTAACTAATTAACACTTGCAACTTCGCGGGTGCAGCCTGCCACGTGTGTCAGTCAGACGGGCTCTGCAGCTCCCATTCTACTTCACTGGTAATATTATAAAAGTGCAAGTTTGTGAGGTTTTAAAAAACTGGATTATCACATGAGATGTGTCTTTATTTGCAATAACAACATTAACATTATTAAAAAAAGAACTATTGTATAATTAACTACTTATAGATAAAATATTTGACTCAAATCGGTAGCCCGGGGCAACGTGCCAAGAATTTATACAACTTATTAAATTATATTACTTATATCAAATACACATTGAGATATGTTTGATTAAAAAAATACTACAAAATAGATAATGTTTACGCGGGCGAAACCGCGGGGTAAAGCTAGTAATGAAGTAAATATAGACACATTTTGTAGCCATATAATGATGGCATAGAGTAGTGAAGTCAACACAGCAGGCCACCAACACGATGGTCAGGCGACCATGGTGGCGAAGGCTAGAAGCTGTAGTTGCGATGGAAACGATTTCGTGTTGGAGAGGAAGTATATCCAGCAATAGGTTGATTTGATTGGTTGATATTTATCAGGTTAAGAGTGGGGATGAAAGTCCAGCTATTTGTCGGCCGTTATAATGGCCAGAGCTCCTGACTGCGAATCTTGACGTCGCGCGTTCTGTTATACCCTCTGTATGTAAGGGTAAATGCTGACCATATACCCTAGCTTGTAACACTTAGTCTAGAGTAAGCAGTATTCCCCTTCCGCACCGAACCACTCACTCCAAGCCAGTTAGTCTGTATCCATCCTCTAAACAGAGCGGTTGCCAAAAGATATTTATCCAAGTGTATTAATCTACTTTATTAATTATTATCCAAGTCTTTTTATATTTTAAAAGTGTGATTAATTAAACACCTTTTTTTTAAAAACCCTTTTCTTAAGTGTCCTATAACATTTGGTGGCAGCGTAAAGGGATTCTGAAAAAACTTGAATCCCCGGTCCGTCTCCTTCCGTATTCTAGTTCCACGCGAAAAGTCGCGAGTGTGTGAAAAGTGTAGTGTTGGTGTATATTCGCGACATACGGCCCATTGCTGCGCACTGCTCGTGCTGCAGCCGGTCATCTCCGATAATCACCTTCAGTATACCCATTGTCACGCACAACCCTGTGCTGTGACCGGTATATAACACATCATACAACCCGAAGATCCAGAGCTGACATCCCTACAAGTTCCTGTGGCACCCGAGTATCCTGCCAGTATCCTGCTAGTACCCTGTCAGTATCCTGAGAAGACAATCATCATCATCTGACGTGACGCAACGCCCCGACGCAGTACCCCGAGCTCAGCCAGACGCTTACATAAGCGTTCCTGCTACATCCGCCGAGATCTACACGTATCGCTTACTCCCGAGAAATGCTCCTAATCGTAATCGCTCTAACCGCATTCCAGTAAGTGATTCTTAAAACTATTTGTTTTGGTCATTGCGTATATAAAATTTTAATATTACTGTTCCATTATTTACCAGACTTATTTACAAAATCTATTTTATTTTCTATTTGTGTGTATGTACTATTTCTATTGACTGTTATTACTTTTAACATATTTCATTGTGTGTGTCCTGTGTAAAAGTGATTGCTATTGTTTCGTAAAACAAAATATAAATATATACAAAATGTCCGCGAGTAGATCACAGAGTCCGAAACCTGAAAAATCTGACAAGCCCGAAGTCTCCGTCACAGACACGGAAGACGACGCACAAAACCTTTGTCCGCCCCCCTCTGGGCCCGTGACTAGATCATATTCAAAAAAGAAAACGATAGCAACCACAAACAAAGTTGATTTAGATCTTTCCACATTACTGAAATTCATAAAACCATATGATGGCTCTAGAGACACCTTAAATTCATTTTTAGTGAATTGTAATAACGCTTACGACTTAGCATACGATGAACAGAAAGATATACTGTTCAAATATATCCTTTGTCAATTGCAAGGCAAAGCACAAACCGCTTGCTCTATTAAAGAGTTTACCAATTGGCCTCAACTTAAAGACTTCCTCAAAACCCAATTTAGTGAAAGGAAGCACTATGCCCATTTGCTCACAGACCTGCAGGAATGCAAACAGCAACCTAGTGAACCTGTAAGCCAATATGCTCTTAGAATCGAGACATGTCTATCGCAATTACTCACAGAAATTTCAATATCACATGGTCATAAAAGTAGGGAAATGATAGGTCGCACAGCAGCCATGGAAGAGTTAGCCCTCCACCACTTCCAGATGGGTCTAACTCCCCGCATCTCAAATATAGTTAGGTGTAAATCACCTAAAACGCTAAACGAAGCGGTTAACAGTGCTATATCTGAAGAAAAAATCCAGCAATTCCTCTACAAACAAAGCCCGTCTAGCTCACGACTAGAGCGGCCTAACGTTTCAAGGCCAAATCTTCAGTTTACACGTCGTTCTCAAAATCCGCAACCTATAAACTCTAATCAATTTAGACCAAACACAAGTCCTAGCCCTTATCGTCCTTCCGGTACCCCAAATTCTTCCACTCCAGTATGTAGATACTGCAAAGTTCTAGGGTATGCCCTAAGCATACCCTAGAACAATGTCGCAAGCGCGAATTTAATAATAGTCGGTTCAATGTAAACCGAGACCAACAAAGGACACCCCCACGTGTCCATTTCGTTACCGATGCCCCTGAGGAAGTGTACCCGGCAGAACCCGTAGAGGGTTACGATACAGTTGATGCCGAAGCAAAAAACTAATAATTGTCTCGTCCCGGTGTCGTACGGGGCCTCGCGATTCAAAAACCGACACTTATTTTGTAAATCATGGATCGAGATCGCTACATGAACGCCGATCCATTGATAATACAAATCATCCACAGGCATCGTTACAAGATTGCCTGTCAAAATCCACTGTATCCAAGCAAAATACAAATGTTTGCTCACTGAATCCCACTGTATCCGAGCAACATAAAAATGTTAGCCCACCGAATCCCACTGTATCCATTCAAACGGCAAGACCGCCGACCATTACTAAATCCAATAAAATCTTTGAAATTACAAATAATCCCGCGATAATGCTACTTCCTCATGTACTCGTCGAATCCCCTGTATCAGATATACCACTAACCTTGCTAGTAGATTCAGGATCCTCTGTAAGCCTTTTAAAGCATTCGTGCATAGTTAAGCACCCAAAACTTACTAGAGAAACTATCCAACTCAAGGGCATTGACTCCGCAGAGGAATCCATCCATACCCGAGGTCATTTCCAACTTAAACTAAAATTATCTAAATCCACTGTATCCCACAAATTCCATGTAATTGATAAAATACACTTACCTTATGACGGCATAGTCGGCTCCGATATGCTCAACGCACATAGTTGCAACATAGATTATACCAATAACCAGCTTCGTATTGGTAAATCCTCACTGAAACTTCACTTCCATGACCCTGCATACCTGATCCCTCCTAGAACCGAAACCGTGATCGAATGCTCTGTTCGAAACCCTGAAATAAAAGAGGGATTAGTCCTTGATCAGAATATTTCTGACACATTGTTAATTGCAAACTGCCTAGTCCGTGTCAAAAACAATAACAGGATAAATATATCCGTTGTAAATACCTCCGATAAACCTGTGAATCTTAAATCTAACCTTAACCTAAACCTTACCTCAGTTAATCCTTTAGAATTCCAAGAAAAACCTACCAGTTCCATAAACCATATACGCGCTACATCCAATAGTGTCTCACGAACAGATGAAGTCCTAAAACAATTGCGCACCTCACATTTAAATGACGAGGAAAAAGAAGCGCTTATACAATTATGCTCTGACTATTCAGACATCTTCCATTTGCCCGGTGAAAATCTTACCTATACAAATGCCCTGAAACACGAAATTAAAACATCAACCGACATCCCAATACACACTAAAACTTACCGCTTCCCGGAAGTTCACAAGGCCGAAGTCCGCAACCAAGTTAACAAAATGTTAGAACAAAATATCATCGAACCTTCAGATTCCCCGTGGTCATCACCTATATGGGTTGTACCTAAGAAGCTCGATGCATCCAACGTTCCAAAGTGGCGAGTCGTTATCGACTACAGAAAACTTAATGATGTCACAATCGGTGACACATACCCTATACCTCAGATTACAGAGATCCTAGACCAACTTGGTAACAGTAAATATTTTTCCACCTTGGATTTGGCATCCGGTTTCCACCAGATATTACTCAAAGAAGCCGACAAATCCAAGACAGCCTTCAACGTCCCTGAGGGACATTATCAATTTCTTCGAATGCCATTCGGACTGAAAAATGCTCCATCCACATTTCAAAGGCTGATGAATTCTGCCTTATCCGGCCTTCAGGGTATCCGCTGCTTCGTATATCTCGATGACGTAGTCTGCTACTCCCACGATATCCGGTCCCACATCATAAACTTGTCATCCATTTTCCAAAGAATCCGCGACTTTAATTTAAAGTTACAACCAGACAAGTGCGAGTTTTTACGACGGGAAGTCTGTTACCTTGGTCACGTTATTACGGAACAAGGGGTCAAACCAAACCCGGATAAAATTAAAGCCGTTACCGGTTTTCCAGTTCCAAAAAACCCGAAGGATATAAAGTCTTTCCTTGGTTTGGTATCATATTATCGCCGTTTCATTCCTGATTTTTCAAAAACCGCTAAAACCCTTACTAATCTCTTGAAAAAGGATATACCCTTCATATGGGAAAACCAACAACAACTTGCATTCGACACACTGAAACATAAACTAACAACTGCACCGCTCCTTATCTATCCCGATTTTTCCCAACCATTTATACTTACTTGCGATGCTTCTAATTATGCCATAGGCGCTGTCCTGTCTCAAGGACCCGTTGGTAGAGACCAACCCGTAGCTTCACGAACGCTAAATAAAAGCGAATGCAACTATAGCACAACTGAAAAAGAGTTGTTAGCTATCCTATACGGCTGCAAAACCTTCCGACCTTACCTTTATGGTCATAAATTTCAAATAATCACAGATCACAGACCACTAAAATGGCTGTTCAACCACAAAGATCCCAGCAGCAAGCTGCAACGTTGGCGACTAAAGCTAGAGGAGTTTGAATACGACATAATTTACCGTAAGGGTAAAATGAACTCCGCCGCCGACGCTCTTTCCAGATACCCCGTTAATCCTATATATCCCGAAAACAGAGGTAACTTAAATCCTAATAACAATAACACTATCCTTGACAGCGAACAACCGCCAGAGACGCCATTACCTGAAATTGAACTAGAAACCCTTGAAGACTTAATAACGTTAGATTTCAGCCCGTTAGATGACAAAGACATTGATTTCAGCCCACTGAACCCTCCTACTCCGATTGCTCCTCCTAGTGTAACGACAAAACCCTCAGTAGCAGAACCAGATCCTCAGCCTTCTACTAGTTGGCAAAATCCTGAAACCTTACCTTCTTCCACTTACCCCAATCCGGAGTCTCATCCTTCGTTACCTGAAACCTTACCTATATCTACTTACCCTGACCCAGAGACGCCTCAGTCCACCCCTGTAAACCTGCCCGTACTAGACGAGACCTATAACACATTTTTAAAATCTCCTACAAAATCATACAATACCCGCATAACGGAACATAACGAAAGCTTAACCAAAACATCCTGCAAAGTTATCTTAATTCCCACTTCTTTAGACCTTGACGAATCTAACCCCTATATACAAGAAATCCTTAGTAACGTAGAAAACCCTGAAGATATTATCAATAGCGAAAGAGAATTATATTCATATACAAAACTTGACCTAAATAATAAAGAATACTACCTTCTCTATACTAAAGTCCATTATTTCGATGAATCCTCATACAAAGATATTTACAACACTCTAAAATTAATAAGGAACCAATTTACACTCTTAAACAATATAAACGAAATAGCCATATCCGATTTCAAAGGTCCCTATGAAAAACACTCATTTATAAAACTCTATAATATCCTTACTAATCTTTTCCACAATACAAATATAACAATACACATATACCATAATGATATTATATTTCCCACACCTACTGAAGTAAAGAATATTCTAGTAGAAAATCATGACATACCAATTGCAGGTCATCTCGGGACCATTAGAATGTTAAATAGAATCAAGGAAAGATACTACTGGAAGAATATGCGCAGTGATATTGAACTTTATGTAAAAAACTGCCAGTCCTGTCAGACTAACAAAGCCTTACGTAAAATAAATAGAGCTCCAATGGTGATAACGTCCACCTCTACTACCCCATTTGAAAGGCTATCTCTCGACGTCGTAGGCCCCCTGCCTGAATCTGGAACAGCTCCGCTCAAATATATCCTGACCCTGCAGGATGATCTAACCAAATTCTCAGCAGCATATCCAATGCGCAGTACTACAGCAGAAGAGACAAGCGAATGTCTTCTTCATTTTATATCCATGTTTGGTATCCCCAAACAAATACTTACCGATCAAGGTACCAATTTTACATCGGGATTATTCAAAACTACTTGTGAGTTCCTTAAAATAAAACAGTTGTGGTCCTCACCGTATCACCCACAAACTCAAGGAGCTTTGGAAAGATCACATTCCACTCTTAAAGAATATCTTAAGTCATATGTCAATCAAAATCAAGATAATTGGCCTCGTTATGTATACACATCCATGCTAGCATACAATTCCGCTGTGCATTCAACCACACATTACTCACCATTCGAGTTATTGTTCGGACACAAAACATACATACCAGACTCAATCTATAACGAAACATCTACTGTAACATATCCCGAGTATGTAAAAATGTTACAACACCGCATGAAACATGCGCGTGATAAAGCCCTAGAGTACATACATAGGTCAAAATTAAATTCAAAAAACTATTATGATTCACGTACTCGTCACGCCGAATATAAAGTTGGCGACTATGTCCTACTTAAAAATCAGCTCAGGATGCGTAAAGCATTATCCCCTATATGGAAAGGTCCATACAGAGTTGTCAAAGTACACGGCAACCATACATTATCTTTACTGATAAATAGACGTCATGTGAAACACCACTTTGACCAAGTGAAACCGGCCGAAGTCGCCGGAAATAACCTGTAAATACTTACCTTAAGACCATTCAGTTATCGTCGGTACCAAGCCGACAGTCAAAGAACCTGAAACATAAAGGTACACTTTAGTAGTAAAATAGTAAACAAATTATAAGATAGAATATAGTATAGTATACTACTTACTTTAGTAAATATTATTTTGCAGTTCAGCTCATGGACAATCCAGTCAAGATTTCATCCAGCCGATTACCACAAGCTCAGGCCTCTATTATGATTATCTAGGAAAACTTAAGATTAACAATGTTCAATTTAAAATTGTAATACCGATAGATATTTCTCACTTTAAGCCCCACATTAAGAATATTGAAACAGCTCTAGAAACCGCGGGACATTTGTGTAGTCAAACCCGAATAATCGAGGTTGACGCGGAATGTCATAGTTTATTACAACCAATAACAGCGCGTTTCGAGGACATGAGAAAAGAGTTTACCTCCATTTCACACTTAGTAGATAATAAGTTCAAACGAAGTGCATGGGTAGGAGGTGTCGGTACCATCATTAAACAAATCTTTGGTTCATTGGATGAGAATGATGGTATACGATACAATGAAGCAATAAGGTCCTTACAAACTAATGAAAAGCAGCTAGCTTCGTTAATGAAGGAAAATATCTTAGTTACTACTTCAACATTAATAGAATACAATAACACTCTACACAAAATTAAAATAAATGAAGCTAACCTTAACAAAGCCATCGACAAGCTCTCAATAAATATTAGAAACATTACTGAAATTACTAATGGACTACAGGTACTCACCAGTATCAACGAATTATTAGATATATTAGAAACTTCGATAATTACTCTTTCATTCCAGTTAGAAGATATAACTAACGCCATTTTATTTAGTAGCCAAAACATCTTACATCCTGCAATTATAACACCAAGTCAATTACACGAAGAGCTTGCCGATAGTTACAGACATCTACCCAGTGACCTCGAATTACCCGTAAACCTAGACATTAATTCCATTCACCTAATTGTAAATATTTCTAAGATAATATGTTATTACACTAGCAATAAGATTATATTTGTATTACAAGTGCCGCTGGTAAACATAAAAGAGTACGCATTGTTCCATAGCATTGCACTCCCTACACCTTATAATTCTAAAGAACCGAAAGCATTTAGCTTAATTATACCTAGTTACAAATTCATAGCAATGACCAAAGACAAATCACAGTACTGCGTCTTCAACAACTTAGATATTTGTAAATCTGTTAGCCCTGGAAACTTCATCTGCGATATTGAAAATGTATATTCTACCGACGTAAAACCCATATGTGAAAGTGAACTATTATCAAAGGTAATTAGCCAAAAACCGTTACAATGTGAAACAAAAGTATTATTTGGAAAACTTGACGTTTGGAAACCACTAAAAAATAATAAATGGATTTATGTACAATCAGAAGCCAATAAAATTTCAATTGACTGCGTCAATTCTAAATTATACGAAACAAATATTGTGGGCCTAGGTATTATTAATATCCCCAAAAATTGTATTGGTTACTGTAAGAGCACAACGTTGATACCCAAGTATGATATCATTAATATAACCTCGCCTATTAAGTATATGCCAGAATTTAATTTAATCAACGACACTTGTTGTAACATAATTAAGTTAAATAATGTGGTAAATAGTGTCTCCCCTATTCACCTACAAAATATTGATTTAGATGATTTCAATTCGGAAAATAAAATAAAGATAAATACCATCTTGAAAGACTTGGAACCAATTGAAAATCCACCAAGTCCACATATCGTGAAATACGGGATACATTATTCAACACTCATTCTTATTATATCTCTTTTTGTTATATTAACCATAGCTTACTTACTTTATAAGAAAATTTGTAAATCTGGCAGCAACCGCCCCTTTCAGCTTAAACTCAATTTAAACAAATTATCTCGACAACATACCACAGAAGAACAAGACCCTGAAATAGAAGTAGCTCCTGCCGCTCCTCTTAGAACGAGTATATAAAACAGAGACTTTGTTTCAACCCCAAAGTCTCCTCTTAAAGGGGGAGGTGTTATACCCTCTGTATGTAAGGGTAAATGCTGACCATATACCCAAGCTTGTAACACTTAGTCTAGAGTAAGCAGTATTCCCCTTCCGCACCGAACCACTCACTCCAAGCCAGTTAGTCTGTATCCATCCTCTAAACAGAGCGGTTGCCAAAAGATATTTATCCAAGTGTATTAATCTACTTTATTAATTATTATCCAAGTCTTTTTATATTTTAAAAGTGTGATTAATTAAACACCTTTTTTTAAAAACCCTTTTCTTAAGTGTCCTATAACAGTTCGATACCCGCCGAAGGCAGACCTTTGTCTCGTATGTCCTATATATTTATGTATGTATGTATCTATATAAGAAAATATATCGTTATCTAGTACCCGTAACACAAACTTTGCTTAATTTGGGACAATATCAAGTTGTGTGGAATTGTCCTAAGGTATTTATTTATTAATTATTTATTCGATAAAGTGTTCGGAGCTTATTGCCAACCTTCGATAGTTGGATGATAAGTAAAGTTAATAAATATCTACATAAGTGTATTTAACCTTTTGTATTTTGGAACACGAATAAATTGATATCATTTACACCTTTCCCGTCAGTCGCGGCAAAAGCAAACACATTTTTACTGCAGCAATTCTATTCCAAGACTAAGACCGTGTAAACAGCCATATTTTTTCCGCACATAAATCGTATCAATCTAGAATCGGCAATTGTACACGCTCGCCTGTTTCGCCAGAACATTAAACACTGGCTAAGTGAACCGCACGGAATCGCGTGTTAAACGTGTATTAGGTGTCATAACTGCGGGCGACTACCCGTTGTAGGAATACCCGTGATCCTTCTAGAATAGCTATGGTTAAGTTGAACATTTTATACATAAAATTTCTACCTACTTTATTGGATACAGCCCGCCATTTAAATGCTACGATAGCGCTAAGGCGTATAGTTTTGTTTAGTTAGTACTCTCAAAGTTATATTAATATAAAGATATTATACAGTGAAACCTGGTTAAGTGAGACATCAAGGGACCTGCAATGTCGTTTCACTTATAGAGGTATTCCACTTACCCAGTGTCTCAGATATACAGGTATAAATAAATATCTGTCTCATTTACAGAGGGTTCCATTAATAGAGGTGAGAATAACTAAAACTGAAGGTAATTGAAGCTCAAAATTTGTACTTACGTACTTGAAATTACGTGTGGAATTTGTGGGTAGAATAAGAATGAGTAAACAAACAATGTTATCTCAGTTACAGAGGTTTATGCATATAAAATTTACTCGCTGTCTCAGTTATAGAGGTAACTATGATGATAAATCGAAAGAACAAATCCCAGATATAGAGGTTTACCTCGTCCCACTAACAGAGGTAATTCAGTGCCAAAGTGTTGGGACCTCAGCATGAGTTCCAGTTATGGAGGTTTCTCACTTATCCAGGTCCCACTTAACCAAGTTTCACTGTATTTTAAAAGTTTTGTGACTTTTTATATTCAGGGACAATAGTCATATTTTGTATAAATAAACGACGTAAAAAAATTTACTATTTCAAATCTGAGATGTTACAACCCTTCAAGTACTTCATAACTCCTTGGTTTGGATGCATTGTACGGGGTGCCATTTCGCTTCGAGATCGCAACGATAACGCGCCGCCATGCAACAAAGCCCACTAAACACCGTAAACTTGTGAATTATTAATCTCCTTATCGAGCACTAAACATGGCTAGCTTTATGAAAAATTTAATAAATCGCCCCTTTGATATACGCCGGCTGGATTTTGTGCCATTAGCTCGCCTACGAACATGGCACCTTCATTGAAATAATGGTTTTCGTATGTTTTACTTGTGTGGATTGACAGATATTTGAAAATGGAGCATAAGCACGCTTTTGAATATTCAAGTTATCACAACTTATATAATAACGAGTTTCTCTTTATTCATAAATTCCGATATGGCATTCAGCAAAAGGACTTGTATTCACGATGTTTGATTTAAAACAAATTTAAAACTTATTAACTACTCTTTAAATAAATTAACTATAGAAATCTACAATTAAATGTCGTTCGAGCTGTAGCGTGATAACGAGAATAGTCAAGTTTAAGGATAGTCTTGAAACATTACCCATTTTATATAAATAAATTTAAATTATAAAATGTCAAAAACCCGCATCTCCACCAAAGTCAAAATGATAAAATATTATCTAGTAACCCTTTGAAAACAAACAGGGCTGGAAGAAAAGACAGAGCGGCGGTGAACAAATTCGCTAATTTTATCTGGAGAGCACCGAGATATATTAGTGGTCCGCGCAAAGATAAAGGAATAAATTGTGGCCGCGATAAATCAGTAAAGGATGGTTTTAATTACACATCCGACGGAACCACCCGGAGTTAAGGTCGAGGCGTACTGGCTCTTATGACGCGGCATAATCATTATTATCGGTAAAAGATTCATTCAATTCATTCTGTGCAATGTTATGCCTTGGTATGATGCGATAAACGTAGTATACGGCTAATAGTAAACGGTTATTGTAACCTCAAAGTGTATGTGTCATTCGTGCGAGGCTTAATTTATGAAACGAGTGCCGTGATATCATACTGTGATGAAAGTATGAGTCAGCTATTCCATTCCTTAAGGAGTTCTCGAAACCTTACTCCCTGTGAGAACACAACACTTCCCAAGTGCCATTTGGCGGCGAGTCTACAAAAATCGTATGCCATTTCACTCAAGTGTCTGTAACCCAGTGTACGCCCAACTTTACCAAGGGTCCTGCAATGGCCTGAAGGCGAAATGTAAATAAAGTTAATTATTGCTAGTTAAGTGATTCCAGACGAACTGAAATATTTCACTTGGGGTTTGATGTTTTAGTATTTACATGTTTTTGTTATTTGTTTTAAATTATAACTCTTCCATTTTACGCTCGTCTTGAGCTTTACGGTATTATGTTAAACACGACTCTGACACACGTGCTAGTTCCCACAGTCCCTCAACTTAATATGAGGTTAGCAGCGCAGCGATACCTAAGTGGAGTGATACCTGAGATGGAAATCATCAGGGAACCACCAGTCAACATCTGCCTACTCTTGTGAAAGGGCTGTGGCTATAAATTTTGCGATATTTAAATTGAAGTGTGACTATGTTGTTTAATGTAGGTGAGTATTCGACTGCAAAAGACAACGTGGAGAAAACTGAGTTATGTCTATCCAACTGAGTTATGTCTATCCAACTGAGTTTTGTCCAAACTCATCATGCACGTAACGTGCGGATAGGGTAGGGCCGTTAATTAGCACTCCACTTCCAGGTGTATACTGAGTACGCATTTCTATGACTGGCCGTACGTGCCTACTACATTCTATGCAATCCTATCAGATTAGGTTAAAATAATTAGGTTAAAGATTAACTTAGAGGAATTTGTATGACTTCTAAAAATATTTTATTTTAATCTAATTCAGAATGGCCCTGTCGGCAATAAATAACTCATAAAATGCAAATAAAATTATTTGAACCAAATAAAAAGCATAATAAGTGTTGCACGATCCGGCTCTGTTATTTTAGTTTTATTTTTAGTTTAGTTCAGAAAAACTGATTGGTGCAGTCGGGATTCAAATTTAAAATATTTGCTCCACCACGGCTCTTCCCTATCTATCTATCACACATACATACCTACGTAGCTGCAAATAGTATAAAATATATAATGTAGAAAGCTGTAACATGAATTAATTAACGTTAGCAAGCGAGCAACTTTTTGATTTCCATTTGGGCAATTCAGTTAGCAGAGACATTAAACATAAAAAGAAACTCAAAGCGAAGTGGCACGTTACACGCATCAGTCGGTCGAAATCTCGCTTTGACTCACGGCTGAGGATCTGCGAGCGTTATTCTAATTATCAACATTATGACGTTGATGACGTTAATTAGAGTTTTTGCCATCGTGGCCGCATGCAGCGGTAAATTGGCAAGCCACTTAATGCCACAATTAGGCTCAGTTTGAGCACAGAGACTGCGAGTGCTTGTGTAACCTGTGTACCGATGGGGTTGTGAAACTACAGGTAATTTGAGCCCACGTGCTAATTTGAATGTACAACCCTATTAATTAATATAACAACATTTCATAATTGCTTCTCTTATGTTTAATTAAATGCTTTTTGATCGCTTAAGCCGTGGTGGCCGAATGGTTCGAGCAGTTGCCTGCGACACAAAGATCGCAAGTTCGAATCCCGGCTGTACCAATGAGTTTTTCTGATATTAAGTACAGTGATTAGTCACACCACGAGCTTTACGGTGAAGGAAAACATCGAGAGGAAATCTACATACGTCTGAGAAGAAATTCAAAGGCGTATGTATAGTCGTGCTTGAGTAACGGCGATGGACTCGCCATCTGTCACGTTGGCACCTTAAATATATCTTTGGCGGAATGTGGATGGGTCGGTACTACCTATACACCTCTGCCTAACCTATGGGGATATTGAAATTGAATGCACAACACTATGTTTACTAATTAAATTATGCGTTAGCGCTTTCATTAACGATGACTACAGTGCCTGGCGGAAACCAATACTGAAAATAATGATGGATCAATAATTGGTTGATTTTACTTATTTATTTAAGGGTCAGGATTAACAATACCTATATTACTGGCGTTTGTCGATCGCCGTATACCAATGTTTAGTTGCATATTATTTCAACATCAAATCATGTCAAGACTAAATTCAGCCTCATGTGGTCAAACGATGATCCCAAAGCAGATACTCGATACGAGTTGATACGTCTTACGATCGAGATGTTTTGAACATAATTACGTTTCGTATGTTATAAAGATACACATAATAGTAGCCTTAAACTCGTAAAGACCTCGTTGAGATAAGAGTGAAGGAGATGGGACTTGACCGCCCTTATATCGAGACCGTTAACTCACCACCCTGTATTTATTGTGAAGGGTTATCGCTCGCTAGTAAAACATTGGTGACGCAAATTTGCTTTGCTTGCAAATAGCCTTGCTATTTGGAAAACAACGCTTCAGTTTGTGTTAACCAGTTTATAGTCCGCATAAAATGTGCCCCGCGGCTTATATACCTTTATAATATATATATATATATCCTCACGCCTTCCCACAAGGGTCCCCGAAGGGGTAGGCAGAGGTGTATAGGCAATACCCACACACCCACTTTCCGCCAGAGGTATATTAGATGCCAACGTGACAGATGGCGAGTCCGTCGCCGTTACTCAAGCACGACTATACATATAAAATATAATATAGCTTATTACTTCAAGATAATGTAGCTTTTAAATAAATGAAAGATTTTTTTAAATTGCGTAAAGAAGATTTTGATTATATATTTTAGAAACTTACGAAAATCCAAATCTTTGCTCTTCCTAATAGGTATTAATGTAAACAAGAAAGTGGTGATTATTTTAAGAATAAAAGCGAGACTACACTTTTTAATTTTTAAAAAAGTTATAAAACCAAATTAAAATAGCCCTAAGAGATACTCAAGTGCTTCGTCTATAAATTACTTTGAAAAAAATAATTTTTACTCCATTATGATAGTTTTAATGTTTAATGTTGTCACATAACAAAAAACTCGTAAGCAAATGATAAGATGAAGAAGAAAATATATACCCGCCGCAAAAAAATTAAGAACATTTTTCTCATCAATTAAGTACTGCGTATATTAATGAAGGTGTTAAGAAGGGCCATTATCTCAGTCTATTTGCGTTCTCGAGACATAAATCAACGCACGAGACAATGCTAATGCTGTGGAATTAAAAAATACTTGCTTCGAGCCCACTCCGAAATAAAGGACTTAACGCTATCTTTGCAGGCGGTTAATGAATTACTTTTGCTAATTTTTCATTTTGTGGGACGGACTTGGGAATAGCAATATTTAATTTAATATAGTTGAATATAAATGTACAAGCCTAAAGAAGACTTACAGAGAGAGCAGACTGTCTCCTTAACGATTAGGGAACACATTCATAGATGAGGTGTGAACATTTATGCATTTGTAAAAGTTCGTTTGTAACGATAGATAAAGGTATACTTTATTGTTCAGCGACGAGAAGATATATTATTTGGAGTCCAGACAAGGGTCACCGGAGGGGTAGGCAGAGGTGTATAGGTAGTACCCACACACCCACTTTCCGCCAAAGGTATATTTTAGATGGCAACGTAACAGATGGCGAGTCCATCGCCGTTACTCAAGCATGATTATACATACGCCTTTGAATTGCTTCTATAAATATCTGTGCTAGGGTCCCCGAAGGAGTAGGTTGGTAGTAGGTACATATATATTAATTATATAAATAATAAATAATTATATAAGTTCAAATTAATATATTCATGTCAATACAACCCTGAAAAGACTAATTGCTTTCAGTATTTCAACCGAAATAGTGTACTTCATTAAATGTTCTTATTCAACATATCTCTTTAAATGATTATTTTAAATTGTGTTAGCCTAAATCACTCAGGCGGCCGGCCGGCCCTTGAATAAAACTTCCAAGACGGCATTATGATGTATATTTGGTCTGCGTACCCCACGCTGACATCTTAATTAATCACCGCAGATTAAACTTAAAATACGAGCACAGATAACTGACTGGAAGAAAATGAAGTAAAGCTTTCCTTCTCTGATAAAGGTTTCAATGGAATTTAAAACAAAATATCTATAATGCAACAGAAATTATGAAACACCGCTAAAATTTGATATAAAAATAGGTGTTACATCGCTTACATCCTTATTTTGCTTACTATTTCGCCTATAAAAAAATGTGTAAAATTAATTATCAAAATGTATGGCAAACATTTCAAATTGTAAGCGGAATAGGGAAAAAGATAAAAAATAATGATTGTAAGTAAATTTTTTTTATTCGGACAATTAAAGACATTTTTTACATCAAAGATCTGACTCATCATCAAGCATCTGACTTTATTCAATTTGATTAAATTATTTATTGTGTCTTTCACAACAAAATATGGAGTACAGTAGGCATATTATAGGTATATACGCATCATAGGCTTCGTCCATCCAAGCATTAATTATTCTCCGCGGGCTTCGTAATTTTTTTTTTAAATTCCTTTTGAATAATTTATATAATATGAATAATTTTACATCATTCTGAAGTAAAAATTCAAAGATCTACGACACATTCAGACCGTCTTTTGTTTTTTGTTTCGACTTCATTTGTATTTTTTCCCGACATTCGCGACAGTAATTCTGTCACATATCATAAGTTTTAAATTTATGCCCATTGTCACGAATAACTTTTCATGACAATTCGTGGTTTTGTGTTGTAATTAAACTAAGTTATTTAGAGATCATTTCGAGATGCAGTTCTGCTTTCTGAACTCGTTGGGATTAAGTGGTGCCTTCAAAGTGAAGCCGTTCGATAATGATAATATTAAGATATAAGGTGATAATGTTTTATCTTTTTATATGCTTTAATTTAATCATTATTATTGATATATTTTATTTTATGAATATAGGTACATGTTCCATTCATAACTTTTATTTAAAATCCTTCATGGATAGTCAAAGCTCTATCTCGACCTTGGGTTTTACGAAGGGATTTGACTTTGTAAATGTGTCTCCCAGAGTCGCATGGAAGGGAAGAAAATTAAAGCAGATAAAAACGTCAAAACGGCGTTTCGTAAGTTACGGATTCAAATCGCGTTTAGAATATTTTTTTTCACATAGAATATTTAAGTATAGATATAGTTTTCAATAGTGATGACCTGACTATCAAAATAGTGAAATGCGGAGACAGTATCATCCGAGCCGACGCCCGGAAGGTGACTGAAGTGAGGGCGAGTGGGCGTGGCGGCCGATAGGCGGGCCCACCCACTGGGCTGGGCCACAGCCAACACGCCTTCCAACGAATAACACGTGACAGGTGGGAGGGGCTTACAAAGTACGCTCGTTAAGGATACTTTATCAACGAATTTGTTACCTTCATTGCGAAATTCAAATTAGTTTGTCTAGATTTTTTTGATGTTATTCTGGATGGATATTATGATATCTGAAATAAATAAATTGTTATACTAATTTATTTATTGTATTAGAATTATAAAAAAAATATACCATTTTGTTTTGAATGTTGAATGTACCAGCGAACTACTGTATGTTTATTGTGAGAAAATACAATACGCTACGCTTTTATCAGGTTGAATTTAACTTTAAGCAAATTACAAAATAGAACATTGATTAACATATAAATATCTCTAATTGTTATTCAATGTTCTATTTTGTATTTACGAGATATTACAGTAAAAGATTTCGAAATACTTTTTTCATATAAAATTTCAAGCTTCAAACAAATCCTTAGATGTCTGAAATGTCTCTCATTATGCCAAAAATTACCACTCCACGAATAATTCTCGCCAAAAATCCTAGTCACCTTAAAGAGTTATCAAAGCGTTACATTGCTGCGATGGCAGGAATGTCTTTGAGAAAATTGTTAGCGTGACGCAGCCTCTTACATTCCCTCGTAATGCCGGGACGCTGGGGTAGTTAGCTAGTTGAAATATTTCTGGTATTAATTAAATTACTCAAGTAAGCGCTTACTGAGCACGGAATGAATTGGCTACCAATTTATTTGTTGTCACTGTCTACTAGCTAAAAGTATGATGGTAGTGGCCCTAATAGTTATAGTTACGGATTCATACCCGACGGCAACCAGCGTTTACGTATTTCTTGGGAGCCCCCCTATATTCACAGAGGACGGCCGCCGAGGGGGTTTTAGTGAGTAAAAATTGCACATTAACCGTCCGTCCCCCTAGGACGGTCGGGAACCTATAGAAAGTTACCCATCGAAAAAAAAAGGTACATATATATTTATTTTTAATTTCCGTAAGATATCTACAACTTTGCGGCCTGATATAGATTTAGTAAGTTTATTATTATTATTACTTAGCATGGGACAATATACAACACTTTTGTTCGGATTCTAGAAGTATACAAAGGCAACCCGCTACAGGCGGAGAGTGTTCATAGCCGTCGGCCTTGTTTGATGAATATTCAGGAAATGACGTGTGTAAGATTAGTCTGAAATGGAGTTCCATACAACTGAATACACCATATAGTTTAATTTCAGTTTAAAATATGAATAATAATTTTAAGTAGCTACAAATATTTAAAGTAAATTGAACTGGTTCCGAAACCTAAAGACTTGTACTTTAGAAACTTGCCACTTATTCACTGAATTGTATAGTCCCGGGATGCTTGGAGTAAAACCCGAGTCTATTAATTGTAGTGTGCACTCATAGGTGATCAGTGTGTGCCGATAATACTCACACATTAGTGGACGGTTGCACACTAACACTATAAACTCTGAGGAAGAATAGTGGGGCGCGTCTTCGTGGATGGTACTATCTATACATTGCTCTTATAGGATAGATAGAGTAGAACGCCAGTACTTTCTAGACTCGCAGACCTATTTTGCGTCATCCTGATCTCTTTATACATGCATACATAGTTTCAAGAACCCTTGGCATTACTAAGTGAAATACAAAACTAACGTTACCAAACAGTATATCTATTTGTAGCCTCAAGTGTATAGTCACCACCAAGTACGCGGTGCCACGGAGTTTCAAGCCTTTGCTATGAGATGATCCCAGCTACTTGAGCGCCTTTGATATAAGGGAGAGGACTCCAATTATTCAGCCAAATGTTTAAAGTATTCCCTTTATACTCCACTAGCGGCCCGCCCCGGCTTCGCACGGGTGGACATTCATTTTTTAAACTATTAATTTTTATTTATATTATATATTATTTACTTATTTTTTTATATGTTATATGTTGGTAGTCCGCCTGTGTTAATAATTTAGCAGGAAGTTTTTAAATAAAATAAAAATATTAAAAAAAAATCTTGTTATAAAAAATAGCCTATATAAATCTGTGTTAATGTAGCATTCAAATGGTGAAAGAATTTTTAAAATCGGTCTAGTACTTTTTGAGCCAATTCCTTACAAACATACTTACATACAAATCATTCCTATTTTATAATATTACTATAGATTGTTACACACAATGGGAAAGAGTTGGTTAGAAGCGGGGTCATTCCCATAGTTGAATCACGAGACTTTGGATTTTTTTTGCTGAACTTTAATACAGTGATAATCGCTGTGTCTGATTATCACTGTAAAAAAATTAAATTAGATTCAACGAGGTGAATGAGCCTGCTTCTAACAAACTTTCCCCGTGCTTTACGGTGAAGGTAAATCGAGAGGAAACCTGCATGCGTTTGACAAGAAATAATAAGACGTCGTGCTTAGGAAACGTTGAAAACCTCTTCAAGAAGGATGTGTCAAGATTCCTGCACGTGCGAGTGATACTCCTGGTGTTACAAGCATCCATAGGAGGCGGTAACCGCTTACAATCAGGTGGACCCATGCTTGTTTGCCAACCCTGTAGTATAATGAAAACTATTTTCGAATTTTGAAAGTACCCGGAACTAATTTACAAACGCCTCTAATTACTATGATAAGCACAAAATGAATTAAGGCTTAGATTTTCTTTACATATGAACGTAGTTGTGTATGGCATGTAGCCATGCATTTTCCAATCCGGCTAGGGTCCGTCACGACAATTAAGGAAACGCATTGAGGCTGATTTATGAACGAAGCGTGCTAAGCCGATCCGACACTGATCCGGGCTGGCGAGGCTCGCACCTAACGTGACCTGGCCCGTCGGAAACGTTTACCAGTGAACTGATATTTATCCTGAATATACTAACGATGAGAGTGACTACCTACCTAATTTAAATCAAAATATTTTATTCAACGTAAGGGACACAGGGAACACTTACCGAACGTCACATATTTAATATAAACAAAAGTTACCACCGTTTCAAAAAGAAAATACCTGCTAGGAGAAGAAACGGCGAAACAAACTCCCTGGTTTGCTTTTTTAACATTCCCTTTTACGTAGGGGTAGAAATGATTAAAGTTACATATATAAACTCTGTACAAGAGGAGCAATTCATTGCCATGCATGGCCATCATTAAAATAATCTGATATTTTATAATAAGCCTTTTGAATTTATTTACTTTTAGCGACAGCCTTAAATTCTACAAAAAGTAGTTCAATTATTTTCCGAGGTAGCTTACTAAACAAACGTATACCTTGCCCGACAAATGAGTTCCTAGTATTGTGTAATCTAGCTGTAGGAACATGGAGTTTATCTTTGTTCCGTGTATTCACAGTATGCAAGTCGCTATTTTTCTTAAATTTTACAATATTCTTTCTAACATATAACAAATTTTGGATTATGCATTGACATGGTACGGTCAATATGTCAATTTCCTTGAATAATTCTCTGAGAGAATCTCGAGGCTTAAGGCTATAAATTGCACGAATAGCCCGCTTCTGCAGCACAAAAATAGATCCAATGTCTGCAGCATTACCCCATAAAAGAATGCTGTAAGACATGACACTATGAAAATAGCCGAAATAAACCAAACGGGCTGTGTTGATATCAGTCAAGTGTCTGATTTTTCTTACCGCGAATGCTGCAGAATGTGGGGGCCCCATTGCAATTTGTGATCCAATGTGACTCCAAGGAAGACTGTTGAATCCACAAGATCCAATTTCTCGGTATTTATAACTATAGGGGTAGTGAAAACCTTTTTCACATTAGGCATTGTACATTTAATACATTTCCTTTTCCTAGCATTAAGTACCAAATTATTGGCACTAAACCAATGAACCACGTCAGAGAGAGCATTATTTACATCGTCAAAGTCATGTTTCTGTCGGTCTATCTTAAATAGTAAAGAAGTATCATCAGCAAATAATACAATATCATGTTTATCATTTACCAGGTGAGATACGTCATTGATATAGATAAGAAAAAGAAATGTACCGAGAATCGAACCCTGTGGAACGCCCATAGCTACTGGGCACCCCGGAGATAGTTCCCCACGTATACACACTTTTTGTTGACTGAGTGTAACTGAAGTAAAGTAACTTGTAACTAAAGTAACTGAGTTAAGTAAACGAGTGTTTACTTAACTCAGTTAAGTATCCTCAGTTTGTGTGGGTTTTAGAGGGTAAGTAACTATTCATAGACACTTATTTAACTAAGTTCCTTATCCTGAGGCTGTTAATTTTGTAGAATTTCAATTCGTTCCAGCTCAAGCAATTTATTTATCAATCAATCAACCCAATGCTATGCATATGCGTCTTCTCCAACACTCAAATGATTGGACACATTTTTCATATATAAAGCCTAAGTACCTTATTTAGTACATATCATCTCGCCGAGTGGCTTATTTTCGACGGAGATATATTTAGGTACGACAACTAAACATACCTACGTGTTTTTATGACTTCACTTATACACGTTTCCTCTCAAAATTATACTTAGCTGTAAAGCTTATGCTTTATCACTACTTAAGTTAAGCAAAATCAGATTGGTGGTCCGGATTCCAACTAGCAATATTTGCGTTGCGGGCAACTACTCGAACTATAATAAATATATCTGTTTGAAGTGTGCGTTTTTTAAATCTACAATATTTCAACTATACTAGTATACTACTATATAACCAATACCTGTAGTCAATTTATAGGAAGGAGGCTTTATGTAAGACGGCCCGGAAATAGTTTGAGTACCTTCTAAGTATCTCTAGCCTAATTAAAACACGGTCTGAATGACATAACAGGGACAATTATCCTGGTATAGAAACCGTTGCACTATTGACAACCAATCATCTGTACTCACATCGAAGAGCACTCAAGCTTCGTGCATCTGTTATCGGTGATCAGTAGCTAATTGTGCATTAATTAGTCGTTAATTACTGATTGTTAGGTGTGCATGACGTCACCGTACTGGGCAGTACAATCAATATACAGCGGGATGCAACTACATCTAATTTATCTTTGGAGTAATATTATATTAAAATATTATAAGCTGACCAATCTGTTTTGATGGACGTGTAATATTTACAAGATTCAAGAATATATAAATTTTTATAATTACAAATACATAATAAAACCCATTTTAGTCATGTGTATAACTATATAATTAAAATTTTTTTTTAAACAAATAAACAGTCTCGTCTCGTGTCACAATAGTCTCTTAAATAGGGACTATAAAATAGTTGTAATAAAACAATGAATAATTTAACCTCATTGCAGTATTAAGTAGGCTTAAAAAAATATACATATAACGCAATACATGAAATTCGACATGTTAGAGTCGCAGTGATTACACTTATTATTTTGTACTAATTCTAACGAAGTAGCCCAGTTGCCGCTAGAGCAGGTCTCATATGTGTAATATCATACAAATCATATATTATTATATATTAGTACATATTTGCTGCATTTGCGGTTGAAACTCTGGGGCCTTGGGGTCCTGAGGCTCACCATCTTTTTAAAGAGTTCTCGCGCCGTCTAGTCGAGACCTCTCGTGACAGGCGGGCTGGAACATATCTCGCTCAGAGAATCAGCATTGCTATCCAGCGTGGCAATGCTACTAGTCTTCTTGGCACGTTGCCTCGGGATACCGATTTGGGACAAATATTTTATCTGTAAGTTTCAACTGTTCTTGGTAAATATTATTAATTGTTGTTATTGTAAATAAAAGTCATACAAATCCGATCCATTATAGTGATGCGTTGGTCAGGCATGTCGTGGCATACAATGTCGCTAATTCATTAGTGTCGCGTCGCGTCACATGCGTCATCCGATACGACATTAGCGCGCGTCAATCGCGGGTGATTAGTGAGCTATGATTGTGCATTGATCGCTTGATGGTACCTAGTTAGATTACGGTGGCGTTAGTGTACAGTCCCGAGCAAAATCATTTTATTCCTGTTGTTCAATTTGTTTTTTAGATTTAAGTAATTGTCTATGCTATGGTATGGTAAATCTTAAAGTTCGAAAGGTAAAATAAACCTTCGAAAAATTTGTCGAGGGTTTATTTAGGTATCATTCGGCATCTCTCAAGAGATTGACCTACCTATCTTAATATACCCACATCTCTTTTTTCAGACGTATGTATGTAGGATAGGAAAACTTACTCGTATTGAGCTCAGCAAATCTCTACTGCAGATCAGTTTGAGATTTATACTTGCAGGTGCATAATGCAAAATTTTTCTTAAAAAAAGTGGCCGTGATGGCCGAGTGGTTCAAATAGTTGCCTGCGACACAAAGATCGCAAGTTTGAATCCCGACTGTACCAATGAGTTTTTCTGAACCTAAGTACAGTGATTAGTCACACCACGAGCTTAACGGTGAAAGAAAACATCGAGAGGAATACTGCATACATCTGAGCAGTAACCTCAAAAGCGTATGTATTAGTCGTGATATTGGGTGGTTATCGTGAAATTAGGTACCTAAAATATATCTCTGGCGGATAGTGAGTGTATGAGTATTACCTATGAGTATTGCCTACCCCTTAGGGGACCCTCGTGGGAAGGCGTGAGGATATATTTTCATACAAAACACCATCCAATTAAACCGTTAAAGTTTCTCAACTATCCAAAATAATCATATTTTGTTTGAAACATTCGACAGTGCAATCAATTCTAGTCAAGCCATGCGATTTTAATCCGAACTTAATCCCTTAACCCTGCCAAAATATGAACTAGTGCTATAAAAACGGTCATAAAACCATAACGGTAGTCGAACGTGCGAATAAACGGACGTCGTAAAACTGTCGAAACGAACGAACGCTGAACAGACCGGAAGCGGGCACGATCGCAAAGTATTATAACAATGAACAGATTTTCTTTATAGGAGAAACTTCAGTGAGTTTACACATTGTCAAAGTTAGACTTGACAAGAATTATGAAACACCTCTGGTACAAAGGAGAATAAAAAAGTTCGTATAATATGAAGCCTCAAGTTGATAGATGTTAGGTATAAAAAATTAAATAATTTGAAGATCTGTAAGTAAGATAAATAAATTAAACAAGAATTACTCGCCCAATGCTATATAAAGGCGGGTATACGGTTCAAAATTAAGGTTCGTATTCCCCTGTGCTGCAATTTTGTAATGCAACTCACTCAAGTTAGATCAAAACTTTATAAATACATACATAATTATCATTACGCCGAGTCCCTAACGGGGAAGGCAGAGAAAGTAGAGTGCCAGTTCTCTCTAGACTTGCATACCTTTTTCGCTTCGTCACCATTAATCAGTTTCTTTATACATGCTCGCACCGGTTTCGAGGACTTTGCCGTCCTTGAGTGTCCGATATAAACCAACGTAGCATGCCTTTCTCTACTTTATACTATTGTTTCTAAAATAATGAAAGTAGCTTAAGCGATATAGTTTTTTGAGTTTAGATGCAACTGGCACTCTACTCTCTCTGCCACGCCCGTGACGAACTGAGAATGGTGATATGTGTAAAAATATTTTGACTCTCACATCCGCAAACGTTTTATCTCAGGAACCCCATACACAAAGTCTGCACACGACCGACGTCCATACAGAATCAGGTGCGTACTGGGATCACACAAGCATTAATAATGATAAATTTGCGTCATTAATTCCCGCGGATTAGTCGCGGAGACCGAGTGTGCGCCGCCGATAACCAAATATTAACTCAATTAGTGAGGAGACGCGCCGGCCCTGCATTCAAATGTCTGCTAATCCTGCCCATACCGCTGCCAGCCGGAATTAGGAATGGACAATATCCTTTGGTGTAGACGGTCTTTTGTAATGCTTGTTTTTATCACTGTCGGCTTTAAGTGTTAATATAATTTTATAATTTTGCATACCGTGGTGTGATTTCCACGGGATGAAGCTCACTTCAGCGGTTTAAGTTGATCCGTCGTCCAAACTTCGTCTTTTTGCAGCAAGGGCGTGATTTTTTGCATATATCTGTGCTTGAAGTTCAAGCTATCATCATCCCAAATTTCATTAATATCTGTTCATCGGTTATTTTATAACGTTAAACGTTATCAAAGGATAACTTTCATCTCCTAGCACACACTTTTCATGTTATTTGTTGCAACTTGTTCTATGAGGTCTCGCCAGTAACAAAGTTCGGAGTCAGTATTGACACATGGGAAAGTACATAGAGATGTAGTAAGCAAATATTATAACTCATAACATATCCAGTGAAAACACAATGCTCTACTATTTTATATCATCAAGTTTTCCCACAAGGGCTACCGCAGGGGAGGCAGAGCTGTATAAGAAGTACCCACACACCCATTTCCCGCCTGAGAAGCCTCAAGCAGATACAAACATAAGTTCATATTTGAATTATTTATTCCTTTCGATCTTTTCCTCCACCTTAAAACTGGTGGCGTGAGTAATCACTCCACTAATTAACTATCTAGACCCATTGAGTATAGTGATAAATGCGGTGATACGCAATGACATATGACCGGATCTAGCAAACAGCTGACGCAGCGGTACCCGAGATGTCACACATCGATCATTAACTTGATCTACCTACTAGGGGATAGATACTAGTGGATTTCGCATATTGCATAGCAGAGAGAGCTCTCAAAGTCAACAACCTTTGTAAATAATGCACTTCTTTGTAATACTTATGAACAGTAAGAAAGGTGCTTCAATTCTGGCTTTTGTTTTTGATCAAAATGTTTATTACGTATAGATGTAAAAAGATAATACGCCGCTTGTATGTACAATATAAGGACTTAATTAGCAGGAAAGTTTTTTTTTGGTTGCAATTAAAAATCTTTATTGCCAAAATTAATATAACAATATTTATCATGACTAAATTTGGAGATTCTTCACACCTTTACACAAACGTCCTAGAAAAGGCCATTTAAAGACCAACATACGACAACAATACCAACTAACCATCTGTTTTAAACACGTCTTCAAGTTTATCTGAGCATAGTATCAAGTTTTTTTCAAGTAGGTTTCTTGAAAAAAACTTAAAGCTCATGGTGACTTAAATGATCGGACTTCAAAGCGAAAATACATAATTATTATTTTAGTAATATCCTTACTTTTTACGACACAGAAGAATAACGCAAGCTCTCAAAATATGACAGATTTTCTAAATCCTAAATATGAAGCAGATTGTGGTGTTACCAAAGTTTTCATCGTTTCTCCTAATGCAAACAAATAGCACTGCTCTTGAATTATATTATACTCCTTAATAGCATTTGATTTCCAGAACTTTACAATCTATAGCTGTACTCGCAGACCTATCGCGCGCATGGATATTTACATAGTGCAGATCGTATGCATGTTTACATTTTACAAAAAAAATACAACTTAGAAATACATAAAAGGAACTCCCATTGCAATTCGATTAGAATTATTTCACTTTAACGGCTTTCTTCAACAAACTGCACGACCAAAAGCTAACTTAATCCAATCCAAGGCTTTGGAGTAAGACGTCGACTCAAACAAATTATTTGACATAATATCGTTAATTAGAACCCCTCCTTTGTACCCGAGGGTGGGGTAATTAGGTTCGGATGTTCTGAATGGGCCCTTTTTCTGCTCGTTACGACTGAAACAAAGGCCCGAAGAAGTAAACAGACCGTATTCAGACGGAGATTTGCATTAGTTCGAACAATGAATGAAAGAGTTTGACTTTAATTTAGTTAATGTTAGTAAGTACTTGTTGGGAACTGTTTGTGTTATATTACTACTCTGAACAAAACAAAGACGCACGAATAGTCTTGCGTAAGAAACGCGGATGGGTCATCTGTCACGTCGGTACCGAAATATACCTACCTCTAGTGAAATGAGCGTTGCTTAAAACAATCCTTACTAATATTATAAATGTGTAAGTTAACAAAACTACTTAACCAATCATCATGAAACTTTGTAGACATATTCTTGGAGGTATAAGAAGTAACATAGGATACTTTGAATAGATTTTTATTACCAAAGATAAAAAAGGCACGCCGACGAAGTCGCGGGTACAGCTACTTATGAAATAAAAACGAATTAGCGTGAAAAAAAAGTAATTAGTAAAGTAGCATACAATTGTTTGGTTATTAATAAAAAATATAATTCATTGCATTAAGAAAGAAAAGAAAAAAAAAGTGATCATGTGCTATTGCCTCCCACTATTGCTATCGCACCATGCCTTACCACCATGCCATGTATATACACCGTATTTTTCCAGTGTATGTATCTAACAACATTGTTCTGTATACGCTCCATCATAAAGGTACTTATTTTCTATATATAAAGGTACTTTTTTAATAATTTTTTATTTACTAATATTTAATATTTCTTAGAAAAAAAAACCAACCACTATTTACTATACTAAAAAATGGCGTATCATTATTACGTGATCATTGACAACGAACGACTTAATAATGAACAATTGGAAGTTGGAACAATATAAATTTCAGTTGGTCATAGCATGCAAAACAAACTTTATGTTTTTAAAGTATACATTTATGAATCGCTTAGGGGCAGAGGAGTCAATTACAGACAAAGCGAGGATAAAAATATGTGAAAGCGAGCCGCGGTTAGCAAGACGTTCCCCTCGGATTTTAATTGCCCACCATTGTTCCGCCTGATTTGATTCTGTATCTCTCTATAGGGCACAATCATAATAACGAGGTTACTCGACACGCAACGTCGTTAAATGTGCGTAGCTGCATTTTTGAAGAACCACTTGCATTTTCCACCTGAAGCACGAATTTAGTTATTCTCAAAATGTCAAATGTCATATCTATTTGGTTTTTTTGGTTAGTTTTTCGGTTTCTGTATCCAAAAAAGTGCCAGCAAGACCTATAACCAAACCCCCGTTGTTTTTCCGTTCGTTCCGCTGACAGTATCACATGAACCGTTATATGCATATACATATATAACGGTAATATTTTTAATTTTGTTTAACATTTTTTATATACCCAATATTTAAAATATAATATATATATATCCTCACGCCTTCCCACAAGGGTCCCCGAAGGGGTAGGCAGAGGTGTATATGTAATACCCACACATCCACTTTCCGCCAGAGGTATATTAGGTGCCAACGTGACAGATGGCGAGTCCATCGCCGTTACTCAAGCACGACTATACATACGCCTTTGAATTTCTTCTCAGACGTATGCAGGTTTCCTCTCGATGTTTTCCTTCACCGTAAAGCTCGTGGTGTGACTAATCACTGTACTTAAGTTCAGAAAAACTCATTGGTACAGTCATATCATATATATTTAAGCGGATCATAAATAATTCGAAAAATCAATATAGAACACCCCTAACCATCTCTTCTATCTGCGTGGTATCTAATTTTTTTTTTACTTTTACACGTAAAATTAAAGTGCCTACCAAGTTTTAAACTTTATAAATAATTCATAGTTTTAAATGGCGCGTAACGTCTTGATACTTCGCAAGCGACATGTCATGCACACTCTTTCCCTGACAATTTCAAAACAACAACTTGCTCCTAATTGTGTTTGCGATTCCTTTAGAAGGCTCTTTCACTCGTCTCCAATTGTGAGAACTCGTTTGAAACGAACTTAAATACGACCGAATTTCAGATAATTAACTCAGATTACGCGCCTTCAGCAATTTATTCCCTTTTGTTGCTGAAAATGTGGCGAATCATTCTTTACATGCGTACAACGTATTAATATTATTATATATTATGTATAATACCTATATGTTTAATGTTTATATTTCTATTAAAACCTGCCAAACCTTCCAAACCTGCCTTTTAATTCCCCTGAGCGACTTAATTTACAGGAAGTTTAAAATAAACATATTTAAGAGAAATATTAAAATGTGACTGTATTCATTAAAACTGTGATTGCATTGAGGTGCAATAATATATATTAATTATCAATGAAAAAACTACTTATATGGCACAGAAACAAAGCACCCAAAACAAAAACGCATCGGCTTTCATACATTGCTCATGAAACGAATACAATAGTTCAACCGCGGCGCAAATATCGAATATCGAGTTACTTAAAGCCCATGCAAATTCAGAAAAACCTATTATAATCTGCATCGCACACCGCTGGACGCTCTTTTCATTTGATGCCTTTTGTCGGCAGATTCAATTAAGTTTACATCGGCACCGAGGTCAGTTAATAAAAACCGAAGCCTACTAAAATTGGCGCGTAAATCAAATTCAATAAAATGCAGCACAATAGCGCAGGACAGCATCGGAAAATGACGCCGGCAAACAATGTCACCAACGTAAACAATGGAGTCGCCGTTACAACAGATTGGTAACGTGACACGCTACGCCACGCCAGTCGACGCCTCGTGTTGGTCGAATAGATGCATCTTACCGAACTTATACTATACTCGAAACCGACGAGCATGTATGAAGAGACTGATGAATGCGGACGAAGAAGAAAGAGAGAACTGGCGCTCTATACTCTCTGCCTACCCCGTTAGGGACTCAGCGTGATGATATGTATGTATATGTATGAATTCAAATAACAAAATACGTACGCAAAGATAGATACATTCTTAGTAATCCTTTAATTAGAAATGAATAAGGCTTGGAGTGAACGTTAGATACCCCGGCGCACCCACAGTCACCCTTTCACATTAAGAATTCCCGTCCACCTTTCCACGTCTCCGAATTAATCGCCCGAGAGCCTCTCTCTATTAAAGTTTCTTCGCGAGTTGTTTAAGAGGCTCAAGTGCCTTAAACTCTACAGATAATGTTAAACATTCATTTAAGTGCGCGAGGTCCGCCTAACTTCCGAATCGTCGTATAAATCTCCTAATTCTTGGAGCGTTTAATATTCATATCAGTGGCGCGGCGTAGTCGGTTCGGTAAGCTGGCGAAATCTTCACCCGCCGACTCCTCGCGGCGGTGGCATTTCCACAATACCCTACACCGTAGCGTACTTAAAACTTATACATACAGTAGTCGAAAAGAAACGCTATGTGAAGACATAAGAACAATTGGATAATTGTTTTATCAAGTCTATTTTCATATTTATTTCAAATATATTTATTAAAATTATATAAGCGTAGATTTTAATTACTTTTATATCCAGGTGTCCTCACGGAGTGACATAGTCGCTGTGCGACAAAACTCCTTAA
The DNA here is from genome assembly GCA_016069955.1 of Drepana arcuata. Classification (NCBI taxonomy): domain Eukaryota; kingdom Metazoa; phylum Arthropoda; class Insecta; order Lepidoptera; family Drepanidae; genus Drepana; species Drepana arcuata. The sequence continues at coordinate 60,803 of JACCPG010005163.1, forward strand.
ATAAATAGAAAAAAAATCCTTATACTAGGTTGGAGAAAAACCGCTTACTGCAGGCTATGCATGACCTGACGTGTTCACATATGTTGCTCGCTCACTCACACGTGTTACTTATTATTTACTAACTACTTCTTGATGAGCCTCATGACATTATCTTTAGTTAAAACATTTCATATGTTTAAGCCCAAACGCAATATAGCTTTTTAACGCATATTTGAGTTGTATCGCCGTCAGGTGTAGTGATGACGCAGATACAATATTTTGGGTTATAGAATATATACATATATACTAGCTGTCCCGCCCAGCTACGCTTGGGTGAAACAATAAAGTTCCTGAAACACAATCGTAGCGCCACCTATCGGTTCCAATTGTTTTGAACTTGAAACAAAAAAAAAACATTAAAATCGGTCCAGCTGATTAGGAGTTCAATGACTAACACACGGACACAATCAATATATATAAAAGATATATATATATACATATATATATACACGACGTGTTAACTAAAGAAACACCGTAAGTAGACAAGCTTCAAACACTAAGGCTCCTTTTAAGCGCGCTATGAAATAAAATTTGAATAAAAGTACCTCCATTACCATTCTGGTTCGATAGGTCCCGCGGGAAGCAGACGGGAAATATTTCTACACTTTTGCTGGTAAGAGAAACTACAGTTCCTTTGCTTAGATAAAACTGCTATTCCACGTAAAATTATTATTATTATTATTATTAGATCAATTATTAAAAAAAAAATATGATATTATTGTTCCTACAAATGACATGCAGCTAAGTAATTACGATCTAATAAACATCGAAACCCGAAGAATTTTCTGAGACCCACTTACTTATACTTGGGATGAATACGTAACGGCATCAAATTTATATTTAGACTAGCTGTGCCCGCGACTTCGTCGGCGTGGATGGCTTTTTGATAAGTATCCTATGTTACTTCTGATACCTTCAAGAATATGTGTACAAAGTTTCATGATGATTGGTTAAGTAGTTTTTACGTGAAAGCGTAACAAACAAACTTACATTCACATTTATAATATTAGTAAGGATGCTACTAAGACAATAAGGAGAATGGAGCGCCAGTTCTCCATAGATTTCTCTTCTTCACTTCTACTCAAGCGAAAGATGAATGAAGCGAAGAAGCTAGCGTGCGTCTATGAAGTAGATTCTACTTCATACATTCACGCTGACTTCTTGTAGGTATTCTTGACGTTCATATATTGATTGTCATCTGATCTAGTGGTTAGAGCTCCTGACTGCAAACCTTGAGGTCGCTGGTTCGATTCCCGCTGAGGGCAGATATTTCTGTGATGAACACAAGTATTTTCACCTTAATCTTGGATCTATGTATCTATCTATGGATCTCTGGCTATCTAAATATGGCGTTGTCTAGTTACCATAACACCTTTGCTTAATTTGAGGTTATGTCACTTTATGGGGTATTGTCTCAAGGTATTATTATTATTTGAGTGATCGATTAAATTTATTTCTATATTATTAACGTGTGTAACATTTTTAAGTCAATAGAAATTTAAGCGCACAAGGGAACTGTGCAAACCAATTGTGAAATTCCGCCAAAACACGTAGCTCGTTCATTGCAATCGTTAAACCTCAACCAATTTTCGCAGACACTTGTGACTTTAGACTACTAGTAGATGGTGAAGAAATTCTTCAAGAGGGAGGGGTCAGGTTAACCTGGTGGGCAATAACCGTCTGGGTAAGTACGGACGTCGCCACATCAGCTAGTTTGGATATAGCATCTTCTCTCATTTGTAGTTATTAACACTATGTTGACACCTTAATGTCCTTAACAAGCTGTTAGCTTAAGTGTCTTAAGTAGCTTGTTACATGTTTTTTCAGTTGAACAACGAACATCTTTTAAAATTCGCCTATTCTGAAAGATATTTTTTTTTTATTGAATTACATAAAAAAATCAAGGTTGATTATAAATCCGTTTGTATTTTAAACAAGTTTGAGTATTCTATCCTATGTTTAATAAATCTATTTTGTTGACTTTAAAGTCACAAGAAGGATAACTCGATAGGCGTCCCGCCCGCCCAATCCATGTTCCCGTCCGTGGGGTTTATACAAACTGCTATTTTTATATTCTCTGCATATTTTTTCAAAAGTTCTACCAGCCGGGGCATATTAATATGCTCTCTTAAACACCCCTAACATGAATAATTAGGTATTGCACGGATTTATTCCACGCCCTTATCAGTGGAACACGGGCTTTAAACTCGCAAAGTCATTCTTTCCGCTTTATTGAGGATAATACATCTCGGCTTGGTTGCGATTCTGATTAATGCCTTTAACTCGACTCGACGCAACTTTGTCACAGATAGCGGAGAAAAATATAGGGACGTGACTCAACTAATTCGCTTTTTACGACGCGAATTAGAAGAGTAATAGCACTCTACATAAATTATTCTGAAGAATTAAAATTGGTTGATGTATCCTTTTTTGTACTTGCCAGTAGATACATATATTTTAAAATTTCCGCATTCTTCTTTTGAATTATAATGACAGAAGAATAACATAAATGTCAAAAACGTAATTGGATAACTTTGTGAGATATTTATTATAACTTTTGTCTAGAAATATGAGAACTAGTATTTTGGTTCCTCTGTGTTACGGTAAGCTTGCATTGCTTAGAAAAAACAAACAGTTTATATTCTTGAAATGGTAATTGATTAAATCAATAATATAATTAAGTGCGTTTTAAAATAATTCTATCGAATTTTGCAGCTTTAATCTGTCAGGTCGTGGCCGAAGGCGAGAATGAAATCAAAAGAGGTATTTTCCCTTTCATGGTGAGTTGAAGACTTCGAGTACTTTTAACGCTCCCATCCTTGAGTATTAGATACGCGGATAATCTTGATTTGTTAATTGGAATGTGGCTTTTTCAGTCTCTTCTTCCAGACACTCGTATTATCTGCTGCGTCATTCTTTCTTTAATCATCTTTATGTCCAAGCCCACATTACATGTCTTTCTTTATCTTTATAATCAGGCCCTGGCTAACATCAATTCTTATGCGCTTGTATTACCCTGATTGTTTAGGCGTTCGTGTATTACCCTGATGAAATAGTATCGGATGGGACGGGTGAACGGTTCCTTCGCGGCGCAGTTCTCATCCGCCCTGAATGGCTTGTGACATCTGCCGTCGGGCCCAGTGTGATCAACAACGTACCTAGTGGCTTTCCGAGAAAGACACTGCTCGCTAGACTCGGTGCCGTCACCATTGATGCTAATTTTACCCTGAATGAAGATGAGGATGAACAGGAACGTGAGGTATGTACAATGTCAAAATGTAATTTATTTGTCTCCCCGACAGGTCAAAGATAAGGTGTAACATTTTTTTTTACATTGTCTCGATATATGCGCTTACCTGTAACTTATGCTACTTAGTGAATAACGGCGAGACCAAAGCCTCCAGTCAAGTACATTTTAGATGCTAAGAAAGCGCAGTAAAGCGCACCCCCTTTGTGTTACGGATCTCGATTAATAGCGTTGCTGATTCGGGACCTAGGGAGCTGGTCTGGACTAACAGCAATCTGTCATGTTTTTGCCTATACATATATAGGTGACTGAGAGCGAAGCTGTCGCTGTACTTTCAATTTCTTCTTATGCACGTTTCCTCAGGATGTTCTCTTTTACCGTATAGCCCATCGTGTGATATACCACTGTACTTAGGTCTTTATTAAAATAACACGTGTAATCTGAGGGCTATACCGCCAGGATGGCAGCAGTTTCTCCATAGTGGAAATCCTACTCCAGTATGGCAGCTCCGATTCTTAACAGAAAATCCATCATGCATTACCTCTCTTTGGTGGTAAAAAGGAATATAAAAACAACTATATGCTAATTTTAATTCCCAGATTATTCAAATAGTCCGGCCGTTTAACCACAGTGCAACTCAATGGTGGCGAACTGACATTTCTCTGATGAAGACGCTATTGCCTTTCAATATCACCACAGCCGTAGCAACAGCATCGCTAAGCTACAAGCATGATTCCGTAGAGAAGACCTGCAATATTCTTATATTTGCCGTAAGTGATTTTCCGACATGCGAACTTAATATATATATAACTAGCTGTCCCGCCCAGCTTCGCCCGGGTGAAAAAGTAAAAACCTTTTCATAAAATCCGTTTTTAGCTGACCTCTCCACCGCGTAAGGAACACTCCTACCAAAGTCAATCGGCCTTATAGTTCCTGAGATATCGTGATGAGTGAGTTCACAAATGGGATCTCGTTTATATATATATATAGATATACTTTTTAATGATTAGTCACACCACGAGCTTTACGGTGAAGGAAAACATCGAGAGGAAACCTGCATACGTTTGAGAAGTTATTCAAAGGCGTATGTAAAGTCGTGCATGAGTAACTGCGATGGACTCGCCATCAGTCACATTGGCACGTAAAATATATCCCTGGTGGAAAGTGGGTGCTGTGGGTGTGTAGGCATTACCTACACACCTCTTCGGGGACCTTTGTGGAAGGCATGAAGATGAAAAATAACATCGATTTTTACTTTATTTTATTTACATTATTATAACTTATTACCATTTGCTTGCAGAAAAGATACGGAAACGTCTCTGAAGACCGAATCTTGATGCAATTGTCTGTGGAGTTATTACCGCCCTCAATTGACAACTGCGGGAGTCACTTCGTTGGTCCAAGCATGACTTGTGCGGTTGACAGCGATGAAAATAAAAACGTTGCCTATGACAGTAATTTTTGTGAGGTAAGGCATGTTTTAAGCATCAGTTTTCTTTTGTTTTCTTAATTTGAAGGTTGATTTCATTCATGTTTATTTTTATAGGGGAACAGCGGTGGACCTCTCATATGTGAAGGACAAGTGACTGGTCTACAGACATACATTGAAAATAATTGCAAGCAGCCGCATTTGTACCAGCTCCTGGCTGCGTGGGAGAACTTCGTTTCCTGCGGCACAGAGGACAAATGTCACGAGGAGCAGTGCTCTAATATTTGTGACGTCACCAATAAAGATCCACCGCAAGAGGAAAGCAGCTTTGTACCATATAACATTTTGGACGAAAAAGACAACCCTTCGTCAGTCCAGAGTATTCCAACTACACTCAGCGCTCGTGAAGATATATTTGCAACAGATACACCAACACTAACTTCTGTTTCCACCGAACAAACTAAAGATTCTCACGAAAGTACCGCGATGATAACATCTACCTCTAACGTGCAAACGGAAGCAGACACTAAGATTTGGCCAAAGGAAGCCGACAAGGATGTAACCACGACTGAGGTGGAACGTAAGAGCAACGTAGAGGCGCATCAACAAGACGTCAATGAGATTGTAGGGAAGGCCAAAGTGCGCAGCAACGCGTACCGGAATATGATTATCCTAAAATTGTTATTTGGACTATTTACTTTGGCTTGTTTGATTTGATGTTATTCTTTAAAATATATTATTGATTTTGAAAGCATATTTTAATAATAATATCCTCACGCCTTTCCACAAGGGAGACCCTTGTGGGGAGGGGTAGGCAGAAGTGTATGTAGTGTAGTACCCACACACCCACTTTTCGCCAGAGATATATGTTGGTGCCAACGTGACAGATGGCGAGTCCATCGCCGTTACGCATGACTATACATACGCCTTTGAATTGCTTATTTTATTAAGCATATTTTAATGGCATCTATACGTAATAATGCATTGAATTTCAGTACATAATTTAAGAAACGGTCTCTTGTTGGGCACTCTGATGCAATTCATTCTCGTCTGACTCGTGTAAGATGATTGGTAACCTTCTTTCCTTTTACCTTTCTTTAGTAGATGATTTTGAAGTAAATAAATAAATAAATACCTGGGACAATTCCACACAAATTGACCTAGTCCCAAATTAAGCAAAGCTTGTGTTATGGTAACTAGACAACGATATATTTACTGATATAGATAAATATATACTTAAATACATAGGACATCCAAGACTAAGGCACAAATATTCATGTTCATCACACAACAATCTGCCCTCAGCGGGATTCGAACGCGCGACCTCAAGGTTCGCAGTCAGGAGCTCTAACCAGAAAAGGTAGCCCTTCCTTCGTTTCCGGTACTCCTATTTGCTATCTGTTGATATCTACATATAAACAAGGGAGGCATTAGTTATGAAAGATGCGCAGTAGCGGTGGTGCCGAAGTTTTGCGAGTAAGTAGAATTAAGTAAGGTTGCAGCTTCACGCCTCCGCAGCTTGCTCTAATAGCATTAACAAGTTTCCAGACCGTATTGAGGAAATATTTGAGCATGTAATTACTTCATCTTAAGCTCAGTTTATTTTTGTATTGTTATAAGTAGGTTCCTATAAAGTTCATTCCACTGTATGTATTGCAATGTATTTTTATAGCAGTGTAGAAGAAATCACTTGAGCATGTCTTAAGTGTATTTTATATATTTTGTTTTATAAACAATCACGCGACCTTTCTGATGGTAAGCGGTTACCGCCGCCTAGAGGCGCTTGCAACTCCAGGGGTATCACTCGCGCGTGCTGCCGACCTTGCAGCAATCTTTTCCCTCCCTTTAAGAACTGTTTGCGGTACTCTCCAGGGTAACCCTCGATGGCGAGTTTATTCCACAGACGAAGCGTACGCGGACGGAAACTCCTTCGAAAAGTCCACTTATACAACACCATGTAACTATGGATAGTGCCATCCACGAAGTCTGGAGAGACTTGTCACAATATATCTCTTACTAATTTGTTTAGGTTCTAATTATCATATCGGGTGGCAGGTGGTAGTAAAGTCTCTGGTCTGCAGTGGGACTAATTTACATTTTCATAAGTCGCAGCTAAGTACACTTAACTTCCAAGCCCCGTGCAATTTGCATGGAACCTTTGCAAACTTATTTAATATTGGAGTTTCATCCAAATAATAAGTTAATCAACAATAAGTACCTCTTTAGTGTAACATACTATACATATATGTACATAGAAAGCTACGGAGAGGCGTTTTTACCAATTGACCAGAAAGCCATCTAGACCAACTGGGATGTGGATATGAGACTTACATTTGAATGTATCGTTGTGAGGCACTCGGCGTGATATATACTCGTAGGTACGTACTTTTGCAAAAATGTGCAAAATATGGTAAAGACCAGCGAAAAAATTACTTAAGTAGTTTTGAAAGATTATCTTTTATTCTACTTTGATATAATGATGATACAATTCAAAGACGTGCAAACTAGTGACAGATGGATAGCGACAACCTTAATTCATAACTGAACTACATAGTCATGCAAACGGAGATCGACTCAACACTGCTTAACTTAAATTAACTTCAAAAGTTTATATTCATCTTAAAAGTGAATAAGCCTTTTGGTTTCGAACATCGGAAGTGCAGTGAATCGGAATGTATCTTAATGGACAAGATGTGTTTAAATTCCAAAAGGGGATCGCATCGGAAAACTGTTATGCATATTTTAAAGTAAAATTTACTTACAGAGGAGCCACGGCGCCGAATGAAGATCAGACACAAATATCTCTTTCTCAAGTTTAAAATGTTTTATGATATTCGAAGAACGTGATAAAGGTAGAGAGTAGATTCGTATAACCAATCGACTGAAATGAATACAAAGTGTGCGAATCCATTCGAATTCTAATGTCTATTTAAAGTTTACTTGAACGCCTGTACTATATCAAACGGCAATGGTTCCAAATCGTCCTAATTGCGATCAACTTCACGTAGATAATTTAAGAAAGTTTTGAAAAAAAAATATAATAATGGTTTTAAATACTGTGGCGAATTTATTAATACATTCGCCAGTTGCATTCATTAGAAAAAAAGGTTGAGTGGAAAAAAATAATCTGTCTGCGATGAGGCCTTACCGACCCAACATCTATGAACTTGCTAATATTGGACAGACACATCTGGAATAAAGGCAGGCCATTGATCAAGCTTCGGTGGATCAAGTATCGGTGCTAATAATTAGTATTACTAAGAGCTAGCTAGTATTGTGACAGGTACCAATACTACGAGTATAACAATACGAGTATAAGAATTCAGACATACATATATGGTACAAGATACGCTGTTCTAAAATTCAGATCAGAAATAGGCACCTACCATGCCTAGTTATGTTCAGGAAAAATCTCTCCGAGTAAACACATTATCTCCGTAACAAAGACACGAAACTAAACTTTTCACAATTAATATTACAGCGGGGAATGAGTTAATAAACAAAAGAAATTAATTCAACAATGTCATAAAAAGAAATAAGCAGTTCATGAAACTTTTAATAATTAAAAGTCAAATAAAAATGGAATCATTGGGCGACGAAGACCAATATAAAATGGCCTCCACCGCCCTTTCTTATAGGGAAGCGGCGGGTTATGTAGGTGCAATAAGGCATTTTTCCACGGGCCAACATTTTTGGTTATTGTGAAGACCATTTCCCGGTACAAATCCCTAGCCAGGGGGTAGAACTGACAACTGTCGTTAACTCATCCTATGCGGGTATTAAGCAGTGTAAACAGGGAATAGCTCATAAAGATAATAGCTCGTGTATTTATAATGATAGCGGAAAACTGCTCACTTTTCTCCGTTTTGTTAATTCTTGATAATATACAATTTTTTATTTTTTCCCGCATGTATATAAAAAAATGCCGTGGTTGCCGAGTGGTTCAATCAGTCGCTTGCAACATGTATTGCAAGTTCGAATCTCGACTCTAACTAACTCGAAACTAACGTGCAGGTACATTAACCACACCCCATCACCAACACACACGATCTTTACGATGAAGGAAAACATCAAGAGGAAGCCTACATACGTTTTAAACTAAATTGTAAGACGTAGGTATGTCTAGTAGTACTTGAGAAATCTCGATTACTCGCCATCACGCTGACACCGAAAATATATCTCCGAAGAAATGTGGGAGTCTGGTATGTCTATGCTTGCCCTTTCGGGGACGCTTGTGGAAAAGGTATGAATATATTTATATAAAAAAAACATATACATATTACTGAAAATATGACCTCGGATATATCTTAGGTATCATACATACATACATATCATCACGCCAAGTCCCTAACGAGGTAGGCAGAGAGTATAGAGCGCCAGTTCTCTCTAGACTTACATACCTCTTTAGGTATCAGGTAAATAAATTCTACACGTTCGGACCCGACAATATTTTTCTTTCAAAGGAATTTCAAATAACGAATGAAGTAAATATTATAAATCTTTAATAACAAAATATGGGCATTAAATTTAAGAACTAGATTCCTTCACAAAATGTCCAAGACTAAAAGGCGAGCTGTTAAAGTGAACGTAACTAAACCTTACAAGTTAATAAATCGCGGACCTGACTGCCGCTATCTCAGTCCGATGCTTACAATTCCATTTTCTTTTAAACTTTAACTCACGCGATTTTCTGTTCCGCAAATAGATACACAAGTCCGATTTAGATTTATATTTGTACTGGTAATCTGTCCGGGACTCGCACGGATCCATAATCTTCATAGAGTCTTCCATCTGCCTATACACATTCCTAGAAAAAGTGTAATTGTCAGTAAAAACTAAATGAAAACCCGTCCAATTTTTAATTTATTCACGAGCGAGTAAAAAAATTGCCAAATAAAAGTTATGTTACTATGAACCCGTCTCCCTACGACGTTTTCCTTTACCGAAAATTGAATGTTCCGTGGTAGTCGCCAATTAGAACTTGTAATATATCATCACGCCGAGTCCCTTACAGGTAGGCAGTAAAGCTTATGGCTCAGAGCCTTGGTGACCGAGTGGTTCGAGTAGTTGCCTGAAACACAGAGATTGCAAGTTGCAATCCCGACTGTACCAATAAGTTTTTCTGAACTGTACAGTACTTAGTAACTGTGCAGTGATTAGTCACACTATGAGCACGATAAAGGAAATCATCGAGAGGACACCTGCATACGTTTGAGAAGAAATTCAATGGCGTATGTATGGTCGCGCCTGAGTAACGACAATGGGCTCGCCATCTATAGCGTTAGCATCTAAAATATATCTCTTGCGGAAAGTGTGTGTATACTACCTACATCTATCTGCCTATCCCTTCAGACACGCTTGTGGGAAGGTGTTTATTATTATTACAAGTCACCAGTCTGTTCAGTTGCCTCTTGTCTTTACAAGTTTATTGTTACTCCTTCACTACAACTTTTATTCATATCTACAACCGCCTACTGACAAAAGTAATCAATTAGGTGTACATATAACAGAAAATACAGAAAGAATAACAAAATCATCGTATCCGTCGGCGACTGTAGGCAATTTTCAATCTCTTTCCTATTTGTGACAGTAATAAAGCGTCCGGGAAAAGTCAACAATCAATTTTGTATTTCAATTTATTCCCAACCATCCTAGTTCGTGCGGTGATAAGAAAAAGAAAAACGCGTTCATTGAAAACGGAAATTATTGCAAGAAGCCATCAGTGGCGTGCGCGGCTTCCTACGCTGTATTTTCTCGTTTTATTTTCATTTTTTGCCGAACCGTTTCACAGTTTTGATTTGTGGGCCGTCGCGTCGGCCGGTGCCATTTTTCACGCGCCTCATTGTGTCGTTCACGCCAGAGGAATCTGGCTGGAAGGTTTACTCGCCAATCACTATACGCACCTTTATCCGAGAGCCTGTTCAATTTGTGTTTTGTTTATTCAATTGTTATTTTATTTAGTTGCACCTTTGGATATGATAAATAAAGTCAGCCAGGTCACAAACAAAAGTACTCTGACTAAACAGTACTGCGTCAACATAAGTAGGCAATTAAGAAAGGAATCTGTACATCATTAGCTAAGATATACTAACTGTGTTTATGTTAAACTGGTTCACCTTAATCCTAGTCTCAATTCCATCGCTTTTATTGAGGCCGTTATATTTGTACTGGCGAAATTAAAGATGGCATTGATAACAATTCCATCAGGCGGTGCGCGGCGTCAATGAGGGCGGGGGTGCGGGAAATTGGGGTGATTTTTCTTCTCGTTTCGTGTCCGTTTCTAGTACCGTCAGTACACATGCAGTTTACAACTAAGTTTGTGTTGTAATAACACTTCGGAAGCTAAAAAAAATTGGAATATTTATTTAAGATTTTAACACGAATAAAATGCATGGAATTACTATTCGTGATCTTGATCATAATATATAAACTAATCATAAATCTTAGGTCCAGATTTTTTTTTAAAGTATAGTATTATACAGGGGACTACTAGATAACATCTCTTCAAATCCCTTTTTAGACCAACTAGAGAATTGATTAGACTTATATACATGTCGCATATATGTGGGGATAGTAATCAAAACACTCGCGTATTAACTGTGTTTATACTTTATTTTAAATTAAAAATGGTAAGCCGTTATTACATCGTACCTACGTTCCGAGATCAAGAAGTGACAAGTGACATAACCTTTTTTCTTTTTAAATTTTAATCTACAACGCTAATAAGTTCCGTAATACAAAAAGAAAACAAACTTAAATCCATCCCACATATATAAGTAGTTTTACTTATAAAAACATATCATCACGCCGAACTCATAGCGGGATAGGCAGAGAGTAGAGCGAGCTCTCTCTAGACTTGCAGACCTTGCTGCATATACAATAAACAAAACAACTACAATAATAACAATATAGACAAATAACAAGACGGCCGTCTGGTCTAGTGGTTAGAGCTTCTGACTGCGAAACTTGAGGTCGCGGGTTCGAATCCCGCTGAGGGCAGATATTTGTGTGATGAACACGAGTATTTGTACCTTAGTCTAGGATGTCCTATGTATTTCTGTATATATCTATCTATATAAGTAAATATATCGTTGTCTAGTTACCATAATAATATTAAATTGTGTGTAACAATTTGTGTGGAATTGTCCCAGGTATTTATTATTATTATATAAAACTATAATAATAATTTGGTTTATCAAAGTATTGCCATAAGGGGCTTCTTTTCATAATGGCAATATACATAACCCCAAGGTGTTTTAGGTTCACTTGCTATCCCTACGTTGAGAGCATCGTTAAGGTATGCCGTAGCAGGTACTATCAGACTCTTACAATGTACAGACATCTTTACGCCCCCGATATGAGATCATTTTGGTCTACATTTTCACCCACTAGCGAGACCTTTTCAAATTTCCGTTCACCGCTGCGACTATTAACGCCATGCTTCTTGTATGGAGTGTTTTATTGTGTATTCTTCATAGGTCAGGTGTCTGTCTTTTATGTCTTTATATATATATATATCCTCACGCCACCCCACAAGGGTCCCCGAAGGGGCTGTATAGGTAGTACCCACACATCCTCTTTAGGATATATATTTTAGGTATCAACGTGACAGATGGCGAGTCCATCGCCGTTACTCAAGCATGACATACGGCTTCGAATTGCTTCTCAGACGAATGTAGGTTTCCTCTGGATGTTTCCCTTTACCGTAAAGCTCCTGGTGTGACTACAAACTGTATTTACGTTCAGAAAAACTCATTGGTACAGTCGTATTCAAACTTTGTGTTTGTGTCGCAGGCTCACTCGACCCACTCGGCCACCACGACTTAAATACATATATCATATATTTATATTATAATACAAGTTGTGCCACGCAGTTAGAACGGTGTAAGATTGATTATAATGTATATGCTTTTGTAACACAATATAGCGCATGCTACTTTTTAATAAAGTACCTTTCTCTTTGAGTAGTCGACTGCAACCCATAAGTTGTAAGTTTGAATCCCGACTGTACCAATGGCTTTTTCTAAAGTACAGCGATTAATATTCTGAAGGAAAAACCTCTTCAGAAAACTTGAATGCGTATAACAAGAAATTCAATGACGTAAGTATGGTCGTCTATGGCGATGGACTCTTAACTGTCACCTCAAAATAGCTCCTGCTTAAAGAGTATGGTAATACCTGGGTAATACCCTTGAGGAGGTGTAAAAATAAATATCGATACTATCATAAAGAAGACAAAAATTTATGTAAGTATGTTTGTATTGAATAGGCTCCGAATACTACTGAACCGATTTGATAATTGGAAAGACCTGAAAACCATTGGAAAGCTACATTCACCCTGAGTGACATAGGCTATATTTTCTTTTAAAAAAATGTCTTATGTCCACCCGTGCGAAGCCGGGACGGACCGCTAGTATAATATATTTCTATGGGAGGAGAAGAAAAATCATAGTTATTTTGAACAACGCTTTAATGAGCTACATCTTTGGTCAAATCATTGGTTAAGTGAACCTGACACATTCGCTTGTTATATTCTTACGCGGAATACATACATCTTTACAATAGTACTTATCGCTTATTGATAGGAATGCGTGAGGGTGTACAGTCGTCTTCATAAAAGGTTCTTTAGAAGAAATCGTATTTTAAGCTTAACTGTTATGTAGGATTTCGTTACAAAGAAGGTCTATCAAATTTGTTTCAAATATAATAATTCGAGTTAAATACGATATAGACAATAAGGATCTACTAAAGAGAATTGATTAGACACCTCCACCTTTGTGTGTAGGCGTGAAGATATATTTAAAAACTATATAAAAAAAAATGAAGACGACTGTCAATTATTAAAAAAATATTAAATGCAAAAAATAAATGTAATTCTAATACGGCTAAAGATACCAACTTGAACTATTTCATACTATGTATTTATTTTAAACATAAAACATAGACATTTCGCTAGTTAATCAATTTCATTATAAAGTTATGCCAACGCATTAATTAATTATTTTAATACAATATTCTACTTACAATAGAAGTTAATATATATATATATATATATATATAGAGTATTTACATAAATAATACAAACACATTAACAATGTTCATAATAAACTTAACAGATATTATACATCGTAGGTACAAAACAAAATAACAAATACGAATTAAGATAAGTATAAAACTTACGGCTTTGCCCAATCAGTAAATTATTTGCTAATTTGATCGATACATTTTCTAGCATTTTCCATGTGGTCTGAATAGAAATCCTGAAGAAAAGTATAGTAGTTGTTGTAGTAAAGTAATGTAAGTTGAGTAAAATTTTTACTCAAAATTCTAACAGGGAACGTTAGGATACATAAAATTTGACAATGGTACGCATTAACGTTGAATTAAAGATTTATATCGTATAATTTTAAATCTAGAATACGTTCCATTTCTTTCGAGACAAATAATCAGCAGTCTTAACTTAAACGTGGCGAGTCCACACTTTTTGCACAAATATCAACGTTCAAGTCACATGGCTTATGTATTTCATAACTACTTAATTCATTAATAAGAACTCAGCAAGAATTGGAAAAACATTATAAATTGATATTCTCGCACGTACAATATATACCTACTAATTAGCAAATTGCCCGTCTGAGATCAACATCTGAGATTTAATTAACTAAAGTATTTTTATTACACCTTACTTAATATCCATAATTCGCGAAATAAAGAGTACAGTTAATCAAAATGACATATTATCGTTAAAAGATTATAAACATTGAATTATTTTCTTCCAGTTTGGCATTAACTTTACGCAATTTTTACACTTTAAACACTTGGTATTGTCCGAAACGGTTTTATTAATACGCTGAGTAACAAATTTTGACACTTTAGTTCTGATCAACATTCTATATAGAACACGTGTTTAGTTTTGATACTTGGCGTAGGGATGAGCCGCGTCTCCGACTCGATAGTCTCAGCTAGACGCGGAGAGGCCTAGGGGCTTGAGGTGAGGAGGGCCAGTGAAAGGTGCCGGGGACGAGCCCGACATGTTGTTGTTGAGATCTCCGGAGCGGCCGGAGCCATTCATCATGGCGCCCATAGCGTTGCTAGCCTGTCGGAACATTGTTTTATGTAAAATACAGGTCGTAATTCATTCAACACTTGTTATATCCACATGACAAGACTTTACACGGCCTTAATACTCTTGATAGGCTTGTTAATTTAAGGCAACAAGTATATAGCCCTGTGTTATTAGGGTACTGCAGCCTAAGAACACTTGTAACACCGAGTGTAATTTGGCTAAAGTCTTGTGGCTTGATTTAAAAGCCTCCTCAGTCCGTCTCATTATTCCCGCTTCATTAATCCTAATCAATTATATAGAAAATATATTTTGATAGACTTTTATTAAGAGAACTCACCGGTGCCGGAGGCAAGTGCGTCGTCTGCCTCTTCAAATGCGCTAGTGGCGGTGGGTTGTAAGCCATGTTGGCGAACACCAGTCGCTCCTCGTAGTCATACTCGCAAAGGATCTTGTTCTCGCACAGGTAGAAACGATCACCGACGCAGAATCTATGACAAATTGAACAAGAGATTGATGAATGTGGATGATACAAAAGTGGTCTATAGAGTTTTGAGAGCATAGCAAGAACTTCGTTCTACCTCATGGAGTACTCGGCGCCATCATATAAAATCCTTTATGTGGAAGGTAAATTGATCAAAGCCATTAGATATAGTCCAGATTTGACATTTACTTATACACAAAGTGACTTTATTGATATTGGTATGACCCCAGAGTTTTTAAACTTCAAGCGTAAGAATATTTTATCCTCCATATAAGGATTGGCTTTCGCTGTTCACAAACGAAGTTAAAAATAATATATTCATTCACTATGACGTGCTATGGGAATCAGAATTTATGAATGTGTAGGCGACAGGTGTACTGGCTGGCTGTTAAAAATCTGTCTCTTTCGTACTATTGAATAATACTACACGTTATGGATGCCTTGATGTGAATTCTGGTAAATAAGTACAGATAGATATAATTAATTGTAGTCCGATACTTTTACCATAAGGGCATCGTCCTGGAAGATCCAATTAGTGAGTTTCCACGGCTTCTGGCTTACCCACTGATACTATAACGTTATTTTTTGTTTAAAACACCGATCAGTACCGGACAGCTAACAGCCAGCATTAGATTTAATCGAGAGCATCATTATTTTGATGAAGGCAAGGCCAACAAGAAACGTCGTAAGGAATAAAATTTAGTATCAGGAGTGGAAAGGTCAACGCGAAGTAAGGAGCCGCGATAACGTCACGCGAGCGCACATCCCTCAATGTGGCAAAACAAAGGTATCGCCTTCGACTCGCCACTCGCCAGTGGCCGCCCGGAACCGGCGGTGATAACGCCGACCTTATCTCCCCTCGTCTTCCCGCCACCCCCCGCCCGCACCCCTCGCTCCCCGCCACCCTGGCAACTCTTTTGTTTCACTTGTCACAAAAATTAAGCGCAATAGCTCCGCTACAAATGTCTCTTTTTTAAGGGGCCAATTTCCACCGCAACTCAGTCGATTTCGCCGCTCTTAATTAACTTTATTTCCTGTTCTCTTCGTTCCCGACTTTTGTTTTGGGCTTGTCGTTTTTTATTTTGCTATTTTTTGTCTGTTGCCGCGTAATGGAAAAGATGTAGAACGAAATTTTAATGACTGGGTGCACGTTAAGCTTTGTGCGACGCGCCATTGTGTCCCGGCGGCTGCGTCGCGAAGTTTGACGGTTTACGTTAAACGGATGCGTCTATTGACTGTTTTCCCTCAGCTGGAGACAATAGCACTCAGACACTGCTGCGATCGTTGAAAACAGGCAATGAGGGGCTGAGCATTTCAGTACCTTATGTTGCGCTTAGTCATTTCAATTTGCTCCATGCACTCTGCACTACCATTGCATAGCGTATCAAGTTTGAAATTCAAGTCATATCCAACGTCCAGTCGAAATTCAACTCGCTGTGCATTTATAAGCTTTATCAGCCAAAGTTTGTTTGGTGCAGAGATTCCAGCGGTGTCAGATGCGAACAACAAGTTTAGTGAAGATGCGACGGAGCGTGTCGGCCGGTGCAGCACGCGGCTTCCGCCGCGGGCGCGCAGCCTCCGTCGCCCGCCGCCACATTGCTACTAAATTATTTAGCCGTTTAGTGATATTCGCCCGTGATATCTGCCGTCCGCCCGATCGGACAGCCCGCAAATTGGATTCAGATTTCTGCCAGCCAGGGAAATTGATTTGTACCTGATATTTTAATAGTCACGCTTTAGGTTGCTAAGTAAACATGAACCTCACTTACAAATCTATTGGTACCATTATTTAATTCCGTAATATATGTATAATTAACAGAGGAAACTTTTCTCATGTCTGTGTGAACTAATTGATGTGTACGTACTTGTACGATTTATTTGTATTGTATGTTTCCCAAAAAAACAAAAATAAATAAATATAATAGTATGATTTGTTTGTTGCTGTTTAAACGGAATCAATGAAATAGTTTTGCCTCAGTTTTTTTTTATTTAAAATCGTTACTAAGCTTCGGTACAGTAGATAAGCGTTGAAAGTTCTTAATGTTCTGTTCTATACATAATATAGAACAGAACATACAAACTTTTACAGTTATGGGTACATTGATTATGAGGAAAACTGTATAAACGTTTTGAAGGGAAATTTAAAGACGTGTAACGGCGACTTGTTGTCAGGTTGGCTCTAAACCATATTTGCGCCGAATAGAGGTTGTTGTTGCACACTTCCTACCCTTCGGGCATATTTGTAAGAAGGCTTGAAGATATGTATGTATATGTACGAACAGTTTATTGATACGATAAGCTCAAAGTTTTACAAACATACCGCCGAGATATAGAAGAAACAATCGTTTTAGAACTTGCAAATTACTTTATGCATGTAAAACAGTTATCCCACAGTTGGATGTGTGTTGAAAGAGCAGTGAAATGAATATATAATTCGTGGAGAATGCTTTTGGAGCTCAGCTAAGACTAGAGAGGTCCACAAGTGACATATAAACCATTCAGAGTGGCTCCAATCTTCGCGACCTCTCTATTATTTAAGCGAACATCGCAGTCCGGTGGAAATTGCCGTTTCGCGCCTGCATATTTCTGACAACATACTATTGTAGCTGTACTTCGTGTGTATAGCCTTTAATAAACCAGGCAACTAGGTTTTTTATTAATAAGAATACATAGTTTGTCTTCTTTATCCTCACGCTTTCCCACAAGGGTCCCCGAAGGGGTTGGCAGAGGTCTATAGGTAGTACCGACCTTCCTTCTTTCCGCCAGAGACATATTTTAGGTGCCAACGTGACATGACAGATGGCGAGTCTATCGCCCATATTCAGCACGGCTTCATATACGCCTTAGAATTTCTTCTCAAAGGTTTCCTCTGTACCTACATGTACATATGGATGTACATCGACATCCTTCACTGTAAAGCTCATGGTGTGGCTAATGACTGTACTTAACATTGCATCTTTGCTCATATATAAATTATCATAGAGCCGTGGTGGCCGAGTGGTTCGAGCAGTTGCCTGCGACGCAAAGGTCGCAAATTCGAATCCCGACTGTACCAATGAGTTTTTCTGAACTTAAGTACAGTGATTAGTCACACCACGAGCTTTACGGTGAAGGAAAACATCGAGAGGAAACCTGCATACGTCTGAGAAGAAATTCAAAAGGCGTATGTATAGTCGTGCTTGAGTAACGGCGATGGACTCGCCATCTGTCACGTTGGCACCTAATATACCTCTGGCGGAAAGTGGGTGTGTGGGTATTACCTATACACCTCTGCCTACCCCTTCGGGGACCCTTGTGGGAAGGCGTGAGGATATATTATTTTATTATTATATTATAATTATCATTATTAGTCGCAACAAGTAATGCTTGCTGTTGAATAATTTGAATGGAATTATTTACATACATTCATATTTTATTAAACAACCATGGGGGCCGAGTAGTTCGAGTAGTCGCCTGCAACATAAAGGTAGTAAGTTCCCGACTATACGAATCAGATTTTTTTTAATTTAAGTACAGTGATTAGCCGAGATTTACGGGAAAAGAAAACATCGACAGGAAACCTGCCTCGGTATTCGAAGAAATTTTAAGTTTCTAGTCGTGATTGAAGAATGAAGAATATATATCTGCCGAAATACTGAGGGAAAGGAGACTGGACGACGGGGACTATTCTGGGAATGCATTAAGATGTATGTACATATAAAAGTGGTTATTTGTAAATATATATATATATATACAGTTTAAAATAGCCTTTAGAATCGTTTTGAATTTCCACTTTAATGACCTAGGAACGCATTGTATATTTAAATCTTCCTCCCATGTAGATTTACAATGTAGCGGAAAATTTAATCGTGCCCGTGTTTGGTCTCCGTGAGATGAATAAACAATCCCAGCATCCGTTTGCTCTTTCACTCAACAAGTGTGTACGTATTTTTGTCTCTCTCCTAAGCTCTATGTTGAAGTTCTATTCATCTCTCCCTTTTCCAAAACACTTGCAGTTGATTATGGAAAATAAGTGCCCTACACGAAAACGGTTTATCTCGAAGACTGCTTCGTAAATATCAGAAGCGAAGTCACCTACGGTACCAGTTTTTCTATCCTCAAATATAGTAACTTAACACACACTTTACGGTGAAGGAAAAATCTCGACTATACCTGCATGTAAAAGAAAGAATTTAAAGTACTGACTCGGCAATACACCACCACTTCAGTACATACGGGTAGATACAAAGGATCATCACGCCGCGTCCCTCAAGGAAGGTAGTGAGTAAAGCGTCAGTTCTCCCTAGACATACAGACCTCGTTTGCTTCATTCACATTTATTACCCCCTTCAAATATGCTCGCCTCTACGTATACATTTGACGTTACTATCCTAAGTGTCCGATTAATTTGACCCAGGTAGTTGGAACGTGTTTCTTATCTGCCTCTTCCTCCAGATAAACAGTTGAAAATGAATCTTCTTTACTAGACTTATTAACGCATATATACCAATTAATTTACTGATTCTAATTGGGGTATTTTGCTACTTAAAGTGGATTCTACAATCGCTTGGGAAAATTGAATCATACTTCTTGTATTGACTCATCCTAACGTAATAGGTAATTAATTCAAACTTACCAATCAAATAAATAATTTGTCATTATTGAAGGAAAACCAGACAATTGCCTAACAATGTCCTGTGGTAAATACTTTATATGACAAATCGTATATTGTGGTCAATAGGCAAACGTTACCAATCAATGAAATTTTATTTTAAATATACATACATACATACATATCATCACGCCAAGTCCCTAACGGGGTAGGCAGAGAGTATAGAGCGCCAGTTCTCTCTAGACTTACATACCTCTTTCGCTTCGTCCACATTCATCAGTCTCTTCATACATGCTCGTCGGTTTCGAGTACTCTTAACGTTCCCGTCCTTCAGAGTCCGATCTATTTGATCCAGGTAGTTGGAACGTGGCCTTCCTCTGCCTCTTCTTGCACACATTTTGGCTTTGTATATCTGTTTCGTTTGCTTTGTAAATATATATAATATAATGTATTTGAATATAATAACACATGACTATGAATATAAAACTTGTATGCTATAATGTATGTTAATAGCAAGTAACTGTACTAATTAGTCGCGGGTTTGATCTCGCCCTCAGATAAATCGGTATATTGTGTATCCAATTTTAATATTTATATCTTAATATGAACCTATGTTTTGGTATATGTTTTAAGAAATACGGAAGTTAGAACGAGCTGACTTTTTTGTTGGAACATTGGAATAGAAAAATTTATTTCAGACTACTAGGCTCTCCTCCCGACGGAGTAGGGCTCCAAATTTACAGAATAAGTAGAAATAACTAGCTGTATATACTCTGTTCCACTTGAGTTTTGTTTATTATTTACTTTAGTAGGAAGTAGCATGATGTTAGCCTTCCTCAATAAAATAGCTATCTAAGATAAATCTATTTTTTCATAACGATCATTCTTGGATCTCATCAGACAATTCTTGGGATTCAAACTAACTACCTTTTAACTTTCTTTATAATTTTACTGAGGATGATTATAAAGCATTTTAAGCTGTGATTACTAGTATATTATTACGCTTTACACGTCACGTAACGAACATGTACTAGAGAATTATGATACATACATTTATGTTAGACCGCATTCACTAATAGGCAGGCTGACTAACGAGCTAGGTATAATTTATGAGTAAATTTGCAATAATATTTTGTCGATCAAAACAATAATGGTTTTATCAGCTGTGTAGCGTACACACACACACACACATTTACATATATATGTATGTATGTAGATAATGATATTGTTAGAAATGTAAGACATTGTGAGAATATTTGTTCCTTTTTCACGAAAAAATTACTGAATTGAATTGGATGATATTTGGCACAGAGATAGAAAAGTAGCTGGATTAATAGATACATTATGTTTTATAAAAAAAAACTTCTAACGATATCAAAATGTATGTATGTGAGATTCCGATGTACGACTAGTATGCAATTCAATGAAGATAATGATTCATGGAACTTCTAGTTCAAACTATTTATCGATCAAATTTAAACACTTCTCCGAAGACCGCGAGATAATGTAGTGGATTCTTACCTATATTATGATCACAACTAACATTATCTCATTCATCACATCACACATAAGAACCATTAAAACAACTCACCTATGATTGCACTGTTGACAAGCGAAGCACTCCAAATGGTACACATTACTTCTTGCTCTCATCACCATCTCGAATGCCGGAATCACCTTGTTGCACGCTGCACAGTAGCCCGTATTACCAAACAACCTGTTCAAAAGACAATTATCCTTATAATAAGCCTTTACTGTCCGTAATTGCCAGCACTTTCCGACATTGTGTGAAAGGTACACAATATACATATGTATTTAAAAGGCATTAAAAACTTTTTTGTCGAATCGAATCGAATATTACCACCGATGCAACCGTTCCTAGTCGGCAGTAAACGCTTACCATCAGGCGTGCTGCATGCTTGTTTGCCACCTATGTGATCGAGTGACCACTTACCTACTGTTCTGATATCAGGTAATACTGACTAACTAAGATATATTAGTCTAGAGTGAACTAGCCCTCTACTCTCTTTGAATACTGCGTGAGGGACTCGGTGTGATAATATATGTAAGTATTTTAGATCAATCATTAAAATTAAACAATAAAAACAATATTGCAACAATAAAAGAATAATAATAATAATAATAATAGAGAAAAATAATTAAAATTTTAAAAAAATAATAATTAATATATAAGCTTAACACACAGCTTAAGTACAGTGATTAGTCACACCACGAGCTGAACGGTGAAGGAAAACATCAACAAACAACACAACGAGAGGAAACCTGCATACGTCTGATTAGAAATTCAAAGGCGTATGTATAGTCGTGCTAGTAACGGCGATGGACTCGCCATCTGTCACGTTGGCACCTAATATACATCTGGCGGAAAGTGGGTGTGTGGGTATTACCTATACACCTCTGCCTACCCCTTCGGGGACCCTTGTGGCAAGGCGTGAGGATATATATATTAATATATATATATAGACAAATATTTGTCTCTTTCACTTTCTTGATTTCAAGGCAGGCCATAGCACCATGTATGGTTACTAACCTCAAATAGTCCCTCTTGCAGAGTATAAGGTTGGCGCGAGTGTACAGCGTGTGGCCGACTTCCCCGAGCCGGCAGTCACAGCACCCACACTTGAGGCAGTCTTCGTGCCACAGCTGGTCCAGCGCCTTCAGCAAATACCGCTCTGTTATCACCTTGCTGCACCCCGCACAGATCTACGACAAACGAAAAGTGAATGTATCTATATCTAAGACTATACTAATATTTATACATGTAAAAGTTTGGTCTGATAAGGATTATAAACGCCTGAAAGGCTTTTAGCGGATTTGAATGAAATTTGATATAGTTTAGTATAGCAGATAATCGTTTTATTTCAGTCACAATGCCAACCATAAAATACGTCCATCAATTATTATCATGTATAAAAAACCACTAAAATAAATAAAAAAACAATTATTTATGATATGGATATATTCTAGAAAACGAATCTTAGGTCATGTCATTTATAAGGTCATAATATATGTTTAAATGAAAAATACGCAATATAAACCGTTGGGATAGTTTAACATGTGCTGCAGTATGTACCTGTGGCTGTGGTTGCTGCGCGGGCGCAGCTCCGGGCGTCTGCGCTGCGGGAGGCAGCGGCGATGCGCGTGCCTCCTTGCTCACCTCCATGGCCAGCATGTGTGCGCCTAAGCCTGGACTTCCCCCACTGCCCTGCGGTGTTCGCCTCTCACACTGTACAAGGAATTGATTTCGATAAGCTAAAGTTGTATTTTAAGAGCCGTGGTGGCCGGGTGGTTCGAGCAGTTGCCTGCGACGCAAACGTCGCAAGTTCGAATCCCGACTGTACCAATGAGTTTTTCTGAACTTAAGTACAGTGATTAGTCACACCACGAGCTTTACGGTGAAGGAAAACATCGAGAGGAAACCTGCATACGTCTGAGAAGAAATTCAAAAGCGTATGTATAGTCGTGCTTGAGTAACGGCGATGGACTCGCCATCTGTCACGTTGGCACCTAAATATACCTCTGGCGAAAAGTGGGTGTGTGGGTATTACCTATACATCTCTTCCTACCCCTTCGGGGACCCTTGTGGGAAGGCGTGAGGATATATTATTATTATTATAAAGTTGTAAAAGAAATAATTTGCTTAGTACCTAGAATATAAATTACAAGGTGTCCAATATTAACTTTCGGCTTACAAATCTCCAGCCACAAAATGTGTACTATAATCTATTCATCTTCCCATTAATTGTATTTAATTGAACATCGGCAATATAAACATTGAAAGAGAAGGGTCCATGGTTCTATTTTCTTATGAGCAAACTTAAGGCTAAATATTTTAGGCTCATCGAGAAAAATACATTAATACAGATGAGATAACATATCGATACAAATCTAATTGACTAAATGCTTAACCTTTCTCAGACCAATAATGATATTGTTGGCTTCCGTTCGTATCGGTTTTGATTCAATGAAATCCATAAGTTCCAGTAATCAACTCGGAGCAGTGCGCCTCATACGGGTCATTTTATGTTACAGCATAAAATACAGAAGCATGAAATTTATCGGCTGTAATATTTCTCGAAAAAATTAGCACAACTACTCAAGCGATTAATGAGAACGTGAAACACGACTCGCATTTTCTGAACTATAGCAAATTATGTACCTTAAAATATCCAATAAATAACAAATAAAAAACTGGGTAATTGTGATCGTGTTCACATAAAAAGTAGCAGTAAGCAATAAAGTCAGCACAGAGCCGGCGTCACGGTTAATTAATATTTTAAATACGAACATTTTTCAATTGCCTAAATTTGGCAATTCCATAGCCTCGCACTATTTTTTCGGCATCAATCTCGTCGATTACGATTGTGAGACCTTTCTACTTTTTTGGTGGAGAGCGAAGTTGTTTTCTGGTAGAGCGGAGCCGAACATTAGGAGCCAACGTGCCTGAAACAATGCTGGCTATTGTAAACCCCGTGACAAATGGCTCCACGGGTCTTATTTTTGTGTGTTTTGGAGAGTGCGTCCGATCGGTCGGTCATAAATAATAGGATACGGATATTGGCCGGAAGCATGCACACTGCGCCACAAATTGTGTCAATGACTGTTTGTTTAATCTACAGAGGAAGCTAATCAACAGTGTTGACTTTGTTGTACTTGGTACTGGCCTTACTCATAAATACGAGTGCAAATGCCTAACGTACGTGGCGAATCGCTTAATTGCACATTCTATAATAACAAAGTTTTATAGCTACGTGCGACTTTAAATGTATAAATGCTCGAATTACCTTCCACTACCAGCAATACTAGTACTTCTATATCAATTCATAGTTATTATAGAGGTTGCGTCTAAGTTTGAACTTAAATTTGAACACAATAAACGTTGTGCAACGATTTAGTAATTTTTTATTCATATATTCCCTATAACATAGTATTACTGACATTGCTAAGCTAGTAAGCCGGATTGATATTGTACGGATGGATTAAGGCGATCACGACAACACGGCACGTTTCGATGTGACATTTTTTAGCACGTAGACGATAACTCGTGAAGCGAGCCTTCGTGAATAATTACCAATCGGTGACAGCGACATGCCACGCCACTCGAAAACAACCCGTGGCGAATGCAACCAACCGAGATTAGAAGCAGTCGAAGCAAAAAAGCTCACGCCTTCCATTAGAGCTGACTTTCGAAACGTCAATACGCACGAATTAGGATTTAACGAACGCCAGCCACGGCAGAATAAAACTATGCAAGAGTAATTTTGCGTCACTGTCAGTGCCTAATTGGTAGGTTATTAAACGAAATAAAAGCTGCGTGTGCAACGAGAGCGGGATAAAATTGAAGGACGCTCTCGGGCCGCGAGGGAGCGCATCCGGCGCACACACCGCGTTAATGATTAACACAGACCGGTCCGAGAGCAATTATGCGCTGCCACCACACTCCAAATTAGAAACTATTTTCGCCCATTAGTGGCCAACTTCATAATCAATTACACGTTAAAATTTCACAGCGCTGTTTCGGGAGCTCTCTGTTTTGGTAATCGGAGTTTGTGGTCCCTCGGCGTGCTATTACGTGCTGCATAGCTCAAAAAGGTTTTTGTGGGGCTGCAGGTGAATTTTTATGTTCCTACTAAATGCATTCTTGTTTGCGAAACTGCTTATAAAAGTCACCTAAATAGCTAACATAATCATCTTAACTGAGTATTTCAGACCTCATTCCATGCCGTTTGGGATCTTACTTGGGATCTTTTATTCTTCCATATTTATTTATATATCAACCGCCTTAGTATCCGCTCTTTTTCTAGTTTTAGAACCAACAAATCCTTACCATAGTATAGCGTTCGATCAGTCGACATCCATGTCTATTGCATTTCTTATTACATTATCTGATCTTACCAAGACAAACGCGTGCTCCTCAGCTTTTCTGTTAATGTAAATGCCTTAAAGTAACATAAGCTACTTTTAAGCTTCTATGAACATACTAGTATCCATTCTAGTTGAGCCTTATACATTAATCTCAATATGTCAGTTTATTGCAGTATCCTTTCATCTCGGCGTTGTGGCGTAACTACATAATCTATACCCACAAAACGGAAGGTTTTTTTATGCATAACAAATTTTGAGCCGGTCGATAATAGGCTTGTTAAAAGCCGTGGTGGCCGAGTGGTTCGAGCAGTTGCCTGCGACGCAAAGGTCGCAAGTTCGAATCCCGACTGTACCAATGAGTTTTTCTGAACCTAAGTACGGTGATTAGTCACACCACGAGCTTAACGGTGAAGGAAAACATCGAGAGGAAACCTGCATACGTCTGAGAAGAAATTCAAAGGCGTATGTATAGTCGTGCTGGAGTAACGGCGATGGACTCGCCATCTGTCACGTTGGTACCTAATATACCTCAGGCGGAAAGTGGGTGTCCGGGTATTCCCTATACACCTCTGCCTACCCCTTTTGGGACTCTTGTGGGAAGGCGTGAGGATAATACAGGCTTTGTTAGTTACTTAAATAGCACATGATTTATTTTCAAACTGCTTCATACGTTAATAAACACCAAAGAGCGTAGATATCATTTTACTATATGTACTTGTCAAATTGTACAAAAGCGTTAGAGAAACAAAGCAAATCTTGTAGGTGGAGGCAGACGGGCTAATAGGATTGAGTGCACTCCGCTAATCATAATTCATCAGCGAGATTAAAGAATAAGCGGCGCGATGAGGGAGATCTGTGTCGGTGTGGACTGTACACTGTTCACTGTACCTATTGCAACTAGTGGTATTACCACAACCTACGTAAGAGTATACGTACAACTGGTATGAAAAAAAGTAATTTCGAATGAGTACTTAATCTGAAATGCTGAAAATCATTTGCAGTATTTTTAAGAAGTAATATGATAAAAGTCTTAAACTATCATGTAATATACATCTTATTTAGGTTCAAACTAACATAGATATTTATCTCCCTATATTTTTATAAGCATAAGTGAATTATCTTTAATTTTGACAGAAAAAGTTGAGCAACGAAAGCGCTTGTCATATGTTTTATTTCTTTTAATCATCACGTAAACGAAGCCATGGGCCTTATCGCGCTTTAGCCAAACACTAATTACAGTTGCAATTTGAATGAGTTCCACAGAAGATGAACTCTCATATTTACTCTCGAGATAAAAGAAGTATATAGCCGATCCAAATCTCCATGCCAAAAACTCTTGGAATCTGTCAGAGATATTCAGGCCTTCAAATCAACTCTCATATTATTATTGTAAGTTCCTTATACAACATAAGCGTTAATTCATCTAATAGTTTATCTCGGTGCCAAATGTTATCTCATTCCGCTCCGTAGTTTTTGTGTGAATGAGGAACAAATATCGTGACATAGATTCACATGTATCATATTGTGTAGTAGGATTTACTCCTTATCTTAATAATTAAAAAAAATGGCATCGAAATTAAAGTTCAGTATACGTTGTTTATGCTAACTCCCGAGACGCATGGGATACCGAGAGACAATATGATTGCCACACCTGCGGAAACGCGCCAAAGTAATGAGACGGGACGCTAAATAATTCAAACCACTACCGTTTAGCTGAATACTGCTCTACAATTAAAAAGAAAACAATTGTCAACAACAAACAACTCGAAATTATTATTTTTTATTTTTATAATAATAATAATATATCCTCACGGCTTCCCACAAGGGTCCCCGAAGGGGTAGGCAGAGGTGTATAGGTAATACCCACACACCCACTTTCCGCCAGAGGTATATTAGGTGCCAACGTGACAGATGGCGATTTTTTATTTTTATGGATCAATTAATAGGTTTACACTAGAGAACAATTTAATCGTTATCATCGTATGTATATACAATAAAAAAATATTTCGTTAAATGTATTTTAATATTAACATATTAATAAAGTTCAACGAACAACTATTATATTCTACTGAATAGGAATGTTATTTAAAATCGTTGTTTGAATTAAAGCTTTTCTTTTTTAATAAAATCGTGTTGGTCACGTACTACAACTACATACTAAATTAATAGTATTCAATTAAAGCGAGGATAAATGATAAAGTAAAATCTATAAACTTGTATTTTTTCTAGTGCAAAGTAGAGCAACATTCGTAGTATGCTTACGGCGGTACTTGTTTAGCAGATTGCTTTCCTTTAAGTTGTTCTTTAATCTAGCCTCAGTCGAGGCTTCACACCCTCTCTCGCTACATCCGGTGTGAATCAAAAAGGATTGTTTACACGCACTCCTTGCAACTAAGTCCTTTTAATACAGTATCGGTTTACTATGATTTTTATATATGTATGTATTTCAAAGCCTTTTAAAATATTAAACAATATACAAATAAACATATTTTTTATTAGATAATGAAATACAACAGTAATTACAAATGGAAAAAGGTTTTTTAAATTAATTTGAGCATGAAAAGCACCATATAAGGGGTATAATCGGCATGAAAACGAAAAGCCATAGAGGTGAAGTACATACTGAGAACGATAACGTCAACTAACATTATCACTCGTACCACGGAATGAAACCGCGTAGTCGACGCGAGTATCGCTAATGCTTACCCATATTGGATTACTGGCACCCGCCCGCCGCAATAATATAACGAAATTCAAACATTAATAGGCTCAAACACAATCACGGATGGCCGCATAATCGAGTTAGCTGCTATTCGGCTAAGCCCCTATCGCGTAATCTGCCCCATTGTCTGACAGTCGTTGCGCTGATCATGAGGGCCGATTATTGTGGCAATTTCGTGTTTATTGTTTTCAGGTGTCTGCGTCCTGAAGGAGTTGCACAATGGCCTTATCTCGACAACGGAACATCTCGTAAAATGCTAACACGAACGTACACTTTGTAATCGTTACGTAGCCAAACATCAAGCTCAAGCACAGACCGAACGAATCGATTGAGTATCAGTAAGAAAATCTACGTGATTCGAGTGAGTATGAAATAACTGTGCGCTAGCAGATCATAAACAAAGTCCCGCGGCTGGGGAAGTAAGTGATACTCGGGTGGAATATACGTCGGGTAAGTTAAAAGTTTTACCTGGGTGAGATGCACCTCAAGGAACAAATAACGTAAGTAGATAGAAGCAGCGTCAAAACTGCCAAAAACAAAACTATAAAGTTTGCTTTATACCGGCTAGATATCGGTTCATCTATTTGAAATGTCGAACTCAATTTGGTACCGGGAATGCTTCTTTTACAGCTTGCGCTAGTTTGATAGTTTGCTAATATTTGTGACGATGTTCACGTGGCTTTCTAATCAGACCCTACTTATTCAATATTTTCCAATTAAGGCAATGGGATTTAATTAAACCTGGTCACTTAATGGAATGAGCAATTACTTAAGCATAAATCGACGTATTCATTAAAAAGTTGTCCTAATAGCGTTGACCAAGTTACAATTTAAATGTTTTAATTCTATTAGCGGCCAAGTCAATTACGCCGAACCAGTTATGTCTACTTTGTATCGATATCTAATAAAATCGAAGCGTTTTACGATTACTAAAACGCATAAGGCGTGTTAGCATAATAACGGGGCGTAACGATGACGATGTAACGTTACCGATAGCCGATTCTGCTGATGTTTTATTACATTATAAAACAAACGTCTCGTATTAATTATGAGACACGGTACAGTCACATCCCTATGGATCGTAAAGTATATTTGATGGCTGTTGTAAAATGTTCTAAATCGTTGTCGTGATAATTTATGAAGCATGTTTATGGATGGTTTTATGTCAATATCTAGATACTTTGCTGTTGCGTAATGTCAAGGATAGTCGAGAATTTTGACTAACGAGCAGACCGCGTTTGTTGCAAGGGCGAATTAGTAAACGGGACGTGCGACGCGAGGTAAAGTGAATTAAAGCAACTTGGAACCTATTACGTGAAGTGAGTTATAAAATAAAGCCGCGGCGAGTAACTTCATACATTACAAGCCGATAACCAGACGAGACTTCTGAGACACAAACCAGTCCCTTTTAGTGAAATTGAAAACTTTTTCTGTTACTCATACCGCGACCACGACACAGCTCCTTTTAAATCAATTGCCTTTTATAATTAACTTACTCCGTTATTGGAGTGCACTCGCTCGTCGGCTCAATTAAAATTCAACTCAGACGTAAATATCAAATAAAATGGTTTTCGAGATAGGCGCAGAGTGGGGACACTAACAAATCTATAATCGCGACGAAAACGATAATATTAATAAGATATTCTCATTGAAACCCCGGTATCACTTTAAACTTGTCCTAGAAATGTGTTCTCGGTTCGGTATTATTTCAATATAAACCATATACTTGAGCATTTGTAAAGAAGAGATATGCTAGCTTGGGACAGTTCAACACAAATTTACCTGCAAAATTTAGCAAATCATGTACTATCGGAATTGGACTACGATGTATGCACTAGCCTATGCTAGTGCATAGATATATTGCATGCATAGATATATATGCATAGATATATTAATGCTAGAGATCTATATCTCTAGCATTAATATATCTCCTAAAATATATATAATGTGTCCTAAAATATATATAATCTTTATGCCGTCCCCGGTAATCGAGGTCCCACGGGGTAAGGCCTGTAAAAGTAATAATAAATAATAATTCTTAATTACCTTATTATTATTAAGCAATAGTTAAGTAAGATTACATAAACTAATAAAGTATATTGTATTAAACAACGCAGAATAACTGATTAGCTGAGTGGCGGTGGGATATCCCGTAACAATAGAGTGTCAATTCTGACATTATGCAGTCCCTTTTAATGCAATGAATCCTCCCCGCATAGGCGGGGGAACCTACACCTAATTCTTATTAAACATTTATTAAATTACAGCAAAGCTATCGGGAGGTACTACAGGAGGTATCCTAGATGTTTTATTTATATTGTCTTATTGGAGTGCTCGAAAGCACCGTGGTTACTCCGCTTATAACTGCAGTTTGCTAAAAAGACAATGAGCCTACCCACACACGAATTATTATTTGAGACAATCTGATATATGTATGTGATGCTAGTAGAACGTCGAAATTTAAAAAAAATTGGACTCCCAACAGGAGTAAAACCTGGTGTTGCAAGTGTTCAATAGCTTGCCATCAAGCGGGGAAATGTTTTACCACCTCAATGTAAACACACCACTTTTATAATACTAAAATTTAATAAGTTTTAACTATGTACTTGTTTAATTATTACTTAAGTTTGAAAGTTGGACATTATGAAAGTTCGGTTTTTCATAGTACATAAATATGCAATTTAATTCTATAATAATCTGTGTTCAAAGAGAGCAAAGCACAGGAACGCATTTTGACAGTTTTCTGTCATAAATTTAATTCGAAACTTAATCGCCCTCAACCTTTAAAAAAGTATCTAATTATTGTAGAGATGTGTTATCTTAATAACTCATCTACTGGGAAATTACTTCATAAAATAGAGTTGGGAGTTTTTGTCGAGCATCAAGCAGATAGGAATACCTGCCGGTAGGTATTTGGATGTTTTCAGTGCCTTGTAAACTAAGACATAAAAATAAATTCCCAATTATATTATGATTACATTTTAGTTTCAGATTTGTGATTGGACCTATTAATATAAGTATCTTAATGAGGTTTATTATGTATCCCTTTTAACTTGTAAATTGGTTACTTAAGATATTACCAGCACCTGAAAAGAGAATAAAATGCGGATTGCAATTTTAAGATAACTATCATTATAAAATCTACAATATAAAGTCTTGCCCAGACTTATATAGCATAACAAGAATAAAAAAGGGGATTTAAATAGTAAACCAGTATATTATATATACATATATATATATATATATATATATATATATATATATATATATATATGTATATATAATATATATATGCTTCTACAAGGGTCCCCGATGGGGTAAGCAGAAATGTAGCTCTCTCATTTCACAGAAGACATATTTTAAGTGCTAGCGTAATAGATGGTGAGGCAGTCGCTGTTAGTCAAGCACTTCTATTCGTGTTTGAATTTCTGCAAACTTATGCGGATTCCTTAACGATTTTCTTTCACTGCAAACTCACCATAGTGTCATCAATGCTCTATACTTAAGATCAGAAAGAAAACATAGGCACAGACCACCGGTCTTCGCACTTACAGTTTTGATTTCCCTAGCAACTACTCGCATTGAAGTACTTATCTATAATATGAAAAGGATAACTCTGCGAATCAAGTATAAGCTGAACCAATCTGGATGCTAATCCCCAATAGCAAATTACATTGCCGGAAATTTTTAATCAGAGTTATGCGAGCCATTAATTAAATTACGTTTGCTGTGGGCAGGGCTATAAGAAAATTGCTTTTATTTGTGGGGAGTCATTCAATTAAACATTCATTCATTTGCGCCCATCGAGCGGCATCCATTACGTTTGATTATTATTTAGCCTGTGTCTATAATGGTTACATGGGTAATTCGTTGAGCGCTGCGTATGCGCCACTTCATATGTACACTCATTTTATAAATACGCTAAATAACTTTGCCTACCCCCTCGAGCACCCTTATGGGCAGGCGTGAAGTTGTGGAGTAAATACTATTCCACCAAGATAAGATCTTCAAGATACAAAGATATGACCGGCCGCGTTAAGACGATCGAGATCAGGATAACGCACACAGTAGTATTTTTGTTATTTAATTACGTAAGTGGTATACAATCATACCTACTTAATAGTAAGCGGTCACCGCATTAAACAGGTACTCAAATCGAATCTTACGCATCATGGTGTCATGGCATCATTCAAGGTGATAGTTATCCATTGACCTGCGTTATAAAGCTTAAATAATCATCAGTGAAATGAGGATATACCTATATCATTAAATAATATAATTTTAATAAACTGCCTAGAGAATTCAGATCCATATCATCTTACGTTATAATTACTCGCGCCAATTATGTACCAATATTTTTTATTTCTTTCTTCAATTACGAAACGTCTACCTTCTCTTACTAATTAGGGGCTCAATTACCAAACTATATTTTTTTAATTAATTAATTATATGGCGTTTTAATGGATTAATATCATTAATTATTCACTCTTCGCATAATTTATACAGTTTTTATAACGTTATAGGTGAAGGATGAATCTATGTTAGTCATAACTAATGTTTTGGATCCAATATTTTGAGACATTGGTCCAATGTTGAAGAACATTAAAAAATACATTATTAATTAATGTATTAAAGACGTGACGTCCACTTTGCAAATTCTCACAAATTGTGAAACCGAAAAATCTAATTATTTATGGCACTTCGCTTGTATTCAAATGGGGTATAAAAGGCAAATCTCAGGAAGTCTCTTTGACTTATTTGAGATAAACTATTGATGACTGACTGTCATATAGTGTAACCGAAACATCCGAACTGTCTTTGGCACTTTACGATTTTTACGATACGACAATTGTCTATAGCTCTCAATAACTATATAAGCTTTGATTACTGGCTGGTGACAAATTGAAAAATATTTAAAAAGTTCTTTATTCTAAATGATTCGTTAAATATTTACATACACTTCGTCAGTAGTATATTTGGCAGTTTGTTAGTACATTAATTGAAGTTCGTAGTTATATCTACAGTTTAAATCTTAAATAACATGTGTTCTGCAAGACATTAATTAAATTTAATGAGTAGCAATATTTGTTAATATACACGTAAACCTAATGTACGTAATTAAACGCAATTAGTGTTATTAAAAACTAAATTAATGTTCATTAATTACGCATACAAACTAATCTCGTTCGTTTTCAAACATTAATTACAATGAATAGTTTTATTGGATATGGTAAAAAATCCTTGAAAAATATCACCAAAGACTTTATAGTTGGAAATAGACACCGTAAACTAAATGGATAAAATGATAGACATATCACTAGCTTTTATAAGCAAGCGTAGTTTTGGCGGGAATCAAGCGGAGAGGTATATTTTTCCGCTGTTATTGCATTGTAATCACCGGTGTGTCATTTTGCGCAGTAAGGTTCCATTGAGTGGTTGAGTTAAAGAGATATTGATATGACCACCTAATATGTTGTACGTGTGTGATTTGTCAATGTATTACATACAATTACACCTGGCGTAAGGGCCGATCTGCTACTGCTAAGGCTCACCATAAGAAATTAAGAATATGACGAGCCACTATGCGTTGTTAAGCATTATAGTAATTTATAGTTGATATTTAAAATGTGTGACTGAATGACTAGTATCGACGGCGTGAATATATTTCAAAGAAAACAACAAGTGTAGTTACAGATATCCCAATGGACCCAATGACAACCGCCTCCCGCTCTACGCTTTTGCATTTATTTGGCAGTCTATTGATATATAAGCTTTAATCTCACCATAATATGTATGGGAAAGTGGGTGTGTGGGTATTACCTATACACCTCTGCCTACCCCTTCGGGGACCCTTGTGGGAAGGCGTGAGGATATATATATATAATATGTATGTATATTTAATCTCACACATTAGTACTACAGCCAGTAAAAAATGTATTTAATTACTGCAAAAACATAACAACACATTAAACATAACATATGTACGCAATCTTGCAGAGCCTGACTTATTTTAAAACACAATCTTTTGGTTTCCTCACTAGGCAAAGCTTGTATCGAGGAAAATGAAAAGCGAAGTGAAGAACCGAAGTGACTGCATGTTTCATTTATTCATCTATACTACGTCAATACTTTTGCAAAAAGTGCCTTTAATGTTGCAAAGAAAAATGACACCATATAATTATAGATCAATTAAAAGTTTCTTCTTCACCACTTGAAACATATTATTCTAGATGGAGCTAATAATATATTTAACTGTATTAAAAATGTGCCCGCGACTTAGTCCGCGTGGAATTAAACAAAAACGTAATTTTTCAGTTTCTAAAATAAAAGTAGCCTAAGTTACTCCTAATTACATCTGCTATCTGCCAGTGAAAGTCCGACCAAAATCGATCCAGCCGTTTCAGAGATTAGCCGGTACAGACAGACAATTTTTTTTTCATTTAAAAACAATAATTTAACTTAAAAAAAAATACTTTAGCATATGTACAGTGCTTACGTCCATATGCATTTTTATTTAGTAGAAAGCGGTTATTTAATTATTACAAACATACACTCGCATTTTATTTATTTGTATAGATGGATTGTAGTATGCTACACTTATGAAATTATATTATAATAATAAAAATATACTGTTATTATCATATACGTGTAACGAATTAGTAAGACTTACATGAGAAGCACAAAAGACTTGGTTCCTAGGCAATTAATCTCAAAACATTTCGGGCCGGTACTCGTCAGTAGAACTGAATAGGTATAAAATGTTTGTATAGAAGTATGGAACAGCGGTACACGTGTTAACAAAACGGTTTCCTTGTAAAAACTGAATGAACGTGACTGTATCGCTTCCGCCGTGATAACGCTTGGCTTAATGAGACGTCTGAAGCGACCACTTTAGCTAATTATTATGAACGCTTTGTTACATCTGTATAAGTGTTTTTTTTCTGTTTGTTTTTACAGTAGAAAGTTCAGTGTCTAATTAATACCTGTACATATTTATTGAACATTTATATGCAGAACTTCTAATTTTATCTCTGACATTAATTCATGCCTGGTATATACTGTTTTTAAATTTGTATAATGTAAGAAAAATATATTATTTAAAAGCGCAAATAAATTTACACTTTTCCAATTTCAACACTACAATATAAGTAATAGAAATAGATTTTCAGATAAAAAAACATGGGACATAGAGTAAAACCTATACCATACTTTTTAGTCTTGGGTTCTGCTTGAAAAATTGAAATTAGAACAGCGAAGAATCATAGTTTATTTTCGAGATTGGCCACGTGCACTGGTAGAAAAAAAGTAATATTATTTTTCAATTCCCATACAAAGGTGGTCGGTGTGCGGCGCCAAATTGGTTGTATTGTCAATTTGGGCAGTGCGTGCCGGGGCGCAGATGAAATGTTTATTTTCAATTTCCGCCATTTTCCCGCCGCGTCCGCCACAGGATTAGGATACGAAACAGATAAACTATCACGGTAGTTTCATTTTAAATCAAATACATATTGATAATAAAATAATACTAAGGCTTTTTTCTGTTTTATTCAATTCGCGGTCGAACGAGATCTATTAATTTCCGTTATGCGAAATAATTCATTCGTCCTTATAAACTTGTTGATACGTAATATTAGGATATATATATATATATATGATAATTCATAGGAAATTTCCATTCACCATACTGCTCTTATAGATTTTTATCTTATTCTTAAATAACAAAAGATTTATTTATTTTAAATATCCTCACGCCTTCCCACAAGGGTCCCCGAAGGGGTAGGCAGAGGTGTATAGGTAATACCCACACACCCACTTTCCGCCAGAGGTATATTAGGTGCCAACGTGACAGATGGCGAGTCCATCGCCGTTACTCAAGCACGACTATACATACGCCTTTGAATTTCTTCTCAGACGTATGCACGTTTCCTCTCGATGTTTTCCTTCACCGTAAAGCTTGTGGTGTGACTAATTACTGTACTTAAGTTTAGAAAAACTCATTGGTACAGTCGGGATTCGAACTTGCGACCTTTGCGTCGCAGGCAACTGCTTGAACCACTCGGCCACCACGGCTTTGGGGCTATTTATTTTATTTTATTATTATCATAATAACTTGCCAGTCTTCTTCAGCTTGCTGACTTCACGCCCGTCGCTACATTATCTGAAGCAGGCCTTTGGAGCGATACTCTGTTAGTCCGCTCCTCAGCTCAATGCAGACGTGCGGTTTATTAAAGGCAGTAATTTAAATAAAGGTTGCATTAACATTATTTCATACATTTCACAGTTACTGAGTACATCAGCATCATTTAAAGTTTATTTGTTTTATTAAAGAACACATTTATTATCGTCAGCAAATTTAATCGCTTAATAGCTTAGGGCATACTACTGCCATTGTATTTATTGTTATCATTATTTAAGAGCGCGAATAGGGACAGATTTATAAACGTCAATTACATTGATCGCTTAAACATACTTAAATCAACAATCTATCAAAAGAAAACGGTCATTGTAATACCACGTCGTGGTAAGACCCGTGTATGCAACTACCTTATCGTGCGAAGACAGATTATCCTGCAAAAAGTAATTGTATGATGAACCCACATTTTTAGTGAACTTTAGCATTAAGGAAACATTGTCAAAGGGCTCAAAGTACTTCGTTGGTGGCATGAAAGTCAAATATTAGCACATTTTATTATACAATGTTTGCCTACGAGCTTCCTTTGACTACGACGCCGCCGACATAGATAAAGGGTCCGTAACACTAATATTGCCTGCAGCAATAGAATCCTAGTTGATTCCTCTGAGCTTTGATGACACAAGACTTACAGGCGGAACGGTACCTTTACTAGGCCGACTGGTTGGCTAATTCGTTGCAAATATTGAAATTCCGTCTCTGTTAGTTTACCTGAAACAATACAAGACATCAGTTTTAGGAATAATCATAGAATACTTTATACATATTTTCTACTTTAAAGATCAAGAAAGAAAACTATAGATATTAAAACGTTTTTATTGAACGATGAACAAAACCGCGAACACGTATAATGCCCGTGACATCAGTTATAAACAAATTTCTTTTGTTCTTATCTAAAAAAAAATACTTCGCATGTAAAAACCCACTAATAGGGTCAATAATTCTTAGCTAACTGAAATGTTTCCGTTTCCATGTAAACAGGTCGATAGGTATTTACTTGAACGTCCGACTTTGAAGTGGCGGTAATTTGCTTGACATTCTATTCTAAAGGGCTTCCCGACAATTGCATGCCATTTGTGCGCGAGCATACTATAAACATGGGTCAATATTGTAAAGCAGTCTCCTTGCATTATTATTTGCCATTTGCTCGTAATTTTGAGTCACCTTAATATTTAAATAGAAGAAAGACGACAGATAACTTTGTAGCATGAATGTAAACGAATCATATTGTAAGATAGCTTGGCAAATCATACAATTAAATAGTTCGGTTTAGGTTTAAAGAATTTATTTCTCATAAGAACAATTATTAGTTCACTTAAAATGAGATACAGAGTTTGATATTAATGTGTGCGTTAACCTCTAGCGAGTTTTGAGAGACTTGTTACAATAGTGTTGACACATATTTCTTCGTTTGGCAATTTATTAAATAGTCATGTATCA
The DNA here is from genome assembly GCA_016069955.1 of Drepana arcuata. NCBI lineage: Eukaryota > Metazoa > Arthropoda > Insecta > Lepidoptera > Drepanidae > Drepana > Drepana arcuata. Next base: position 98,895 of record JACCPG010005163.1, read on the forward strand.
TGTCTCATGTATCATGTAAACTAACGTATATAGAGCAACAATTTTACTCCTCATAATTAATATAGGTTCAATTGTTAGCTGTAATACTAACCAGATCCCAACGTGACAGATTGCGAACTTTTTTTATGCCATGTTGCACGCACGAATATATACCTACATATCGACATCTACAATCAAGACCATCCACTTCCGCACGGTGATTTCTTTCAACATAAGCGTCATGTTGCGAAATCACAGTACTTGTTTAAGCCCTAGATTCTCAGCTAGACGCATCAGCTTTCCTTCACAATTGCTTAAGTATTAGTAGAAAGACGTTTGTTTAATCAACGTCTCATTGTTTTGTTCTGAAATCACTATATTGAACCTGTAATCTTTAATTTGCAGATGACTGAAACCAATCGAGCACGGTATGGTATATGTTAATAAAAGGTAGCATATTCTCGACAAATTAAATTGTGTCACCGTCAGCGTGCGAATGCCACCGCGTTACAGGAATACCGACAGGGCGGACGCGGGCTTATTAACTCCCTCCATTAATTAAATTATTAGAAATCTCCAGCCGGACTAATTAACGAAGAATTCCGACATTTCGGTCCACCTATCGGGCTTTAATTAAAATTGACAAAGCCGCGGGCGAGCGCGCCAAATATCGCCTCTATTAATGGAATAATCACTTGAAACTAATTAAATTATCGAGCTAATGGTGCGTGCAAGTGATACCGACGAATACCGATGGCTCTCAGTAATGTAACACCCACGTCATTGAGCTTTACCTATAGAGCTTGATTATTGTCAGGTAATTGAATACACTCGTTAATTGTCGTACAATTTACCCATCTACTTGCTAGAAGTTACGGATCCATTTTGGTATTTAGGTTAATTTAAATAATGAAACAGACGATTGACAAAAGAATGTCAGTTTATTTTTGTCTTCCACACACAGACCTTTTTCGCTTCCAGTCTCTTTAAAGACTTTTAAGTCTAGGGTGAAACGTCAAAGTACGAGCTTGTAGCTCGTACTTTGACGTTTCACTCTAGAGTGCCCTATCGATTTGATCTAGGAGATCGCAGTGATCATTCTCTCCTTCCAGACACCTTACCTTCCATCGTCCAGACACTTGCTGAAGAAAGAAGACGTCATGTCTTGACCCACTCTTTCTTTATGTACAAAGTTTCGTCGTAACGTATTGTCTTTCTTAAACTTAAAAACTATTTACTCTAAAAATGTAACCTATGTACCTAAGTAAGAAGTAAAATATTGAAATACTGTAGAACACTTAAAGCGCAACGGTTATTAATTTTCAAAGTTCTAAATGAGTATATGCATTGTCATACTGTGTCTACGGCGTTCTTTAATTGGACTACAACAATGTCGCGCGGGGTAGGGCTCGCTAGGCGCAGCGACATTAAAATGAGTAATTATAATAAACCTGATATGTCCCCGTAATTAACTAAGCACTCTTCATCAGTGCTTTGAGAGGGAATCACACGCGCAACCGCTTTAGCGCTTCATTAACTGCCACGAAGCGGTTATAACCGGTTGCACCCACAATAGATTTGAAAAAACGTTCCATCATGCTTATAATGACTTGGTTAACACAAATTACTTTTACAAGCCAATTAATAATATGAATTATGAAAATCGAATTACTTATAATACTTTTGTTACGACATAGAGTTCCTGTGATATACTCGTATGTATGCTATGCTATTATCCGATTGAGATTCTATTTTGAGGATAGATTCCCTATACATTCCGTATACATTTGTAAAAAAACACTAGTACAGTCAAAAGATGGAAAATGATACAGAGGATTAGAAGAAAACGTTACAGCGTCATAGGGACAAAAGGCATTAGGCAAAATATTTGCAACTTCCTTTATTGCCATGCATCATTTTGTCTTCTTCAAACGCTACCAATGCACTTAAAGTTAATAATTTTCTTATTCTGCGTTCAAAAATGGTGACGTCACAGATTAACCCGTTGAACGCTGCGTAGCGCTAGAACGCTTCGCCCGCACGCATACAGCAGCACTAGCGCTAATTAGACTGAGTGACAACCCACTCCGCCATAAAGCGTTGCAGATTTATCGCCTCAGATTATTTATATTATGTTTATTAGACCCCGCCCTCCGAGCCCGTCCTGCTTTCTGCCTAATTGAATTGCTGGGATTTTTAATACCCAGCACCTGTATAACGCGTTATGATGCGCTGTTTTACCTGGGTTGAAAATAAATTTGTTGTTTCCTACAAACATGCATCAAATCCTTTATAAGTATAAGTAATTCGGGCCGATCTCAATTATCATCATCATCATCATATCATCATGCCGAGTCCCTAACGGGGTAGGCAGACAGTAAGGAGCGCCAGTTCTCTCTAAACTTGAATACCTCTTTCGCTTCGTCGACATCCCGTTCCCGACATCCCGACAGTCCCTTCATACATGCTCGTCGGTTTCGAGTACTCTTGACGTTCCCGTCCTTGAGCGTCCGATCGATTTGATCTAGGTAGTTGGAACGTGATCTTCCTCTGCACACACTTTCGCTTTGTAGTTTTTTTTTGCCATTTCCAAGCAATTTATTAATAATTTCACATCGATTACCTAACAACACATATCTATAGTTTAAATTAAAATAATCATAATATATCATCTCAGGAGAAGTTCAAGTTATTTTGGCAATCTTTTCGGTTATGATTAACAACAGCCACGCCCTCACACAATGATAAATTGACAACGAAAATAACTGGCATTTTGTCATAGAATAACAGTTATTTACAGGCACTAGTTACACAGATTTAGGGTTGTCACTATCACGTAAAGTGCCAATTAGTAAACTAAATAAAATGGTATGCTTTCAACAATGTTACTACCATGCTTGGCACTCTTCATAATAATCAACAAAAAATACTATCACGCTTCCGTTTCGGAGAACATCAAGCGAGCATCATTATCATTTAAAGATTATACCGAGATAGATGTATTACTAGAATGGACAAAGAATATATAATAATAATATTACTTATTATATTCAGATAACAAAGTCACTACAGTATTTCTCAATAAGAAGGAAACATATGCCGAATCAACAATTAACAATGTTAATTAAAACGTAAACACATTCTTCCACAGTCTTTAATTACATTTCGCAAAACAAAAGACAGAACCATGTTATAATAAATGCAACACAATAACTTCTGATAAAGAAAGTTAATACCCAACTTTATACGTACAACTTTAAAGCCATCTTGGGTACACAGTAATTTGGACACTATTTCATAATCGCTAAGTCTTAATATTGAATTGTGTGTTTCGACATGTCCTTATCCACGAACTCTGCTATCTGAGGTTGTATCTTTCGTTGATTTGTTGCTTCGGTTTGCCGAGTGTGTTCTGAAGCTAATTAATTTTAATTGGACTGAATTGCAACGCGTCTATTATTCGAGAGTTTTGGTCCATTCGCTTTGGGCGCTTAATCATCCTTATATTATTCTATATTCTAGGAATATACGTTTACCCTATAATCATAGGAAACATTAATTACATGTAATGGCTACGATTTCGTTTTTGTAAATGTCCTCGGAGATCCTCACTGAGACTTCGAAAATTGTTGGATGTGGAATTAGCAGTTGCTGTGAGTCTAAGAGACGCAGAAAAAGACCACGTTACTACCTAAATGAAATCGATTGAACACTAAGCTAGAAATTTCAAAGTACTCGAAACTTGTGTTTGTGGCATTTGACAAGATTGATGAAGGTGCATGTAGAGAAATGGATCTCTAAGTATATAAATAACTAGTGCTCTATTTTATCTGCCTACCTCATAATGTACTTGGTCTAATGATATGTAATTAATGTGGTCTGTTTTCGACAGTACAAGCTTTATTTTAGTTATATAACGAAATGTTTTTAATTCTACTTATAATTCCACTATTATACTATCGAACTAAATCCTCGACATTTATTATTGCAAATGTATTCGAGAACAAGTTAGAGACACAATGGGGAAGAAATGAGATCGGAATCTACCTACAGCCTATGAATGTCGCTAATCCTAACAATACGCAGGGTTGCCACTCACAAATTCACACCACTTGTAACAATTGCATTTAATTTTACGCTCGTGCGCTTCCGTTTGTAATCCGGCCCTCGTAATTGAAACGTTAAGAAATACTTCAATATCAACACGAACTGTAATGTAATTTTATACTTAAAATGAATATTATTTAAATGTACCATATCAACCAAAAAATACTTAATAGTTGTGACCTAATATTTTATCAATTTGTTTTGAGTACAAAGAATTTACCTTTGAAACTTACAAATACAGACATAAAAAACATTTGCAAATGGCGTTGGGCCATTCCATTTGCGAGATTAAGTGTTTTTTTGTTGCTTTTTCTTGACAATAACACTGAATTTATTCCCTCATAATCGTAATCCGCTAAAGTAAAATCAAACATTAAAGTTTAATACCTCGTCCTGTTTCGGATATTTCACAACGCTTGGTTACATGTGTGAACGTTTGTATCAATTATATATATATATATATATATACATAAAAGGTACTCATGCTGTCATATCTATCATAGTAGTATTGAGCTTAAGCCAGCCATTACGTACAAGTAAGTTGACAGCGAACACGCGCTGCGGGCGTTTCGAACCGGTCGTTTGAAAAAATCTGGCAAACATGCGCCCTCTACTTGTTTAATCTCATGAGCAAGCTAATTGTCCACGGCAGTGATGATGACAGGGGGCGGCGGGGGGCCGGGGGGAGGCGGGGGGTCACGTGACCCGTCACTCGCAGGGAAATTAAAACATTCCGTTATTATTTTCATTTCGCGGACTGCGTGCGGGGCGCGCTCACTAGGGCTGCTAGACAGATAAAAAATATTTTCATTCATTACATTGTCGCGAGTAGAACTAAGTCAGTTGCAACGTACAACTTTTCAGTTCTGCTCATGCTATGAGCACTGTTTTATGTGAAAAAATAACACGATTGTATTGCCAGTATAAGGGGTTTTAGCATCGTCAACTGGTTGTTATGATAATGACGTGTTACTCACAATACAATAAGTATCCTTAAGACATGACAATTAAGGGCCGAATGTCTATATAACGGAATGTTGTTCTATCTGTGCCTACTGGTTTATATAGCTTGATCATTCACATACATATGTGAGGGTTAATTTCAGTACCTAAGTACTCTTCTAGAAAAGTACTGAAATGTAATAAAGACAAACATTCAAACTTTAATAAATAAAGTATGAGGGAGCATACCCTAATTCCAAGGCTCTAGATGGAAGCGAAGAAGCGAGGAGTTATTTTATTTTATGAGAATTTAATAACAATCATTTGTAACAATACTTGAGATCGCTACCTGAGCCACGTGAGAGGAAACAAAATTACATTTTAAATACAAATGTTAACTTTATTGCTACATTATAAACATAAATTATATTTTATTATATAATAAAAAGTCAATCATTAAAATTTTAAACACAATGTAGGTAAATTTGTGCAAATGTTTCAACGGTGCATTAACGGGTTGAACAGTAAAACATAATTTATTTTCACTTAAGTTTAAGCTAATTAAATTTTATATAAACGCCCACTATATTCGAGATATAAAATAATTATTGGATATAATTCAAATTAGGAATTGCTCAAAAAAATTTTATTCTCTAAACAAAATACGATCTACATATAATATGAAAAAACAAATACAATGAATGTATAAATAATGGCAAGTTGGACACAACAGATCTCTTATTCAAATTAGGAACTTCCATTCTGGAGCAAAACCATAACGGATCACAATTTTAAATAATATGTTCGGTGCGGTGAGTGTACGGCTTCCGAAAGCCTCCAATAGGCTACGGCTACTACTTATTACCCGCTACTACATCGAGTGAGCAGAGTACCTTGCATCGATAGTCGTTAGTGAGTTTCCCCTATCAGTCAACATTCCTTGGAGAGTTTAGTGCCATTTAGGTACTACTTGAAGCAATTACAAATGTATATAGCAATAATAATAAGTTTAAGTTAAGTAGTGATTAGTCACACCACGAGCTTCACGATGAAGGAAAACATCGAGAGGAAACCTGCATACGTCTGAGAAGTAATTCAAAGGCGTATGTATAGTCGTGCTTGAGTAACGGCGATGGACTCGCCATCTGTCACGTTGGCACATAAAATATATCTCTGGCGGAAAGTGGGTGTGTGGGTACTACCTATGCACCTCTACCTACTCCTTGAGGGACCCTTATGGGAAGGCGTGAGGATATAAAACATAAATATAATATTATAAGGAATCCTTTTTCCTTCAAGTTCCTAAGATACATTTTTTTGACAAATAGACAGACAGACCACGAATTCCAAGCGAACGTAAGGACAGGGTTCCTTTTGTTAGGGATCCCTGAAAATACAAAAAGCAATTGTAAAATGCAGTATGCGCATCTAATAAGCGACCATATCTCTGCCTGGGCCCCATATCAAAGCAATATCGACGAACGCCGACGGCTAGAATTTTAATAATTAAAAATCACCCCATGAAGGGAGGCCGACACACTGCACATTACCGTTATCATTTTTAATTAAAATTTTCCAACGCTACTAACCAAAATGATAGAACAATTTCCAACTTTATTTCACAACGCCTATTTTTATTTATAACAAGAAGTTTGTAATTATTTTAATGGGTTTACCGCTAATCGTGATTTTCGTGATTTTATGTGTTATTTTATTTATTTATATGGGACCAAAATGGTTATTGAGATAGCTAATGACAACATTATCAATTAAGATAAATTTAAATATCAAAAAATTCAAATTTTTAGCTAACTTCCAGATTTGCATTTATTTTTTTGAAGTGATATTCTAATTATAATTAATGTTTTTTTTATTTTTTTACACACATATTAAAGCTTAGTCATAACTTACAACATAAAACTTTACTATGGTATCCACTTAATTTCATTTTATTTCGTGAAGCGCTATTAAAATAAGCTATTAGTATACTTTTTTTTACAACACAGCATGTTCCATATTCACTTTTATTCCAAAGGAATGTACAATGTAATAAACGACATTATAAAACAGCTACGGCACAAAAGAACCCGTACTCGACAACTGCAAACAATTTTCAATTTCCATTCAATTAAAGTGCGTTCGTTGGTGCAATATAGAAAAAATAGCAAACATTCATAGCGATTCCAATAAGCTAATCGTGAGTTATTAAACCCTCGCTCCACCTGAGCTCCCGGCTATAATAGAAATGCCAGGGACTTATTATTAAAATTGCTGCTAAATTGTTCCCCTCACCCCTCCGATTTCGTGGTCCGAAGGTGACTTATCGAGTATTGCTCGATATTATAGCGCCCTTAATGGTATTAACTCCACATTGTCAGGTTAGAATTAACGTTACTGACAGTTAGCGTTATAACAGCGCGGTTTGATGATCGGGCGTAGGTTTGGGCCAGTTTTACACAGATTGTACGGGTATGCGTATCGCTTTGTTTGATTACGCATTAAAAAACATTAATATAAAATGTATGTATTACAACATTTTATAGAAGTGTATAAGTATATTAAATGCAAATTAATAATTCCACGAAAATTCGAAAATTCTACTCAGTCGCAGTTTTTAAATCCCAATAAAATGTTAATTAACCCAAGGCTTATTTTTATATAATAAAATAAACAAATAAAAATAATGAAGGTGTTGTTGATTGTAAAATCACAATATTCTCAACGTACATTTGTAAGTTTTTTTCTATGTTGAGTTAATTTTTTTTCAAGATTCCAAATTAAAAATAATTAAACAACATATATTACGGATGACTAATGTTCCATTTTCAAAATTACCACCATAATATTATTGACCAATACGGTATAAATAAATGAACACATCAGTGTATACGTGAGGAACTCAATCACAACTAGTTAGCGGTATTATAATAACATTGGCATTGTCGTTCGGGGACATTAATTAGGTAAGTAGAAACACGTCACTACACTAATTAATTGAGCATATTATTGGTGCACATATCTGGTGTGGTCACACTAAATTAGAACTCATGAATGTGTAATAATTCTTTGTGAAAATATTCAAGAGCTGCGGTGACCAAGTAAGCTTGCAAAAATAGTTTGGAAGTTCAAACCCGGTGGAGATCAAAATAGTTTTTGGATAGATTTGTCACACTATGAGCTTTACGGTGATAGAATACGTCGTAAGGATACCCACATACGTTTGAACGTTAAATTCAACAGCGTATTAAAATCAGAAACGAAAGCACGAAGTTACGAAGTAAATAATAATAAATAATATATCCGCACGCCTTCCCACAAGGGTCCCCAAAGGGGTAAGCAGAGGTATATAGGTAGTACACACACACCCACTTTCCGCCAGAGATGTATTTTCAGTGCACCGTTGCGCCGTTGGCTAAACAAAAATATAGTAACAATTTCATGGTAAATAAAGATATAATTTTGTACTGATGGCATTATACGCATTAAAATGATCATAGCAACAATGATAAAAATCAAATCAAATCAAATCAAAATATTTTATTCAACGTAAGGGACACAGGGAACACTTATTGAACGTCATATACTTAACAAAAACTAAAGTTACCACCGTTTCCAAGAAAAATACCCGCCAGGAGAAGAAACGGCGAAACAAACTCCCCGGTTTTCTCTTTTAACATTTGTTCCCTTTTACGTAGGGGTAGAAAAAGATTAAATAACATATAAACTCTGTATAAGAGGAGCAATTCATTGCCATGTATGGCCATCATTCAAATAATCTGATATTGTATAATAAGCTTTTTGTATTAATTTACTTTTAATGACAGCTTTAAACTCTACAAAAGGTAATTCAATTATTTTCTGCGGTAGCTTATTAAAAAAGCGTATACCTTGCCCAACAAATGAGTTGCTAGTTTTATGCAATCTAGCTGAAGGTACATGGAGTTTATCTTTATTACGTGTATTCAATATATGCAAGTCGCTATTTTTCTTATATTTTACAATGTTCTTTCTAATATATAACACATTTTGTAATATATATTGACATGGCACGGTCAATATGTCAATTTCTTTGAATAATTCTCTGAGAGAATCACGAGGTCTAAGGCTATAAATTGCACGAATAGCCCGCTTCTGCAGCACAAAAATAGATCCAATGTCTGCAGCATTACCCCATAAAAGAATGCTGTAAGACATGACACTATGAAAATAGCCGAAATAAACTAAGCGGGCTGTGTTGATATCAGTCAAGTGTCTGATTTTTCTTACCGCGAATGCTGCAGAGCTGAGTCTATTCGCCAATCCATTAATGTGGGGGCCCCATTGCAATCTGTGATCCAATGTGACTCCAAGGAAGACTGTTGAATCCACTAGGTTCAACTCCTCGGTATTTATAAGTATAGGGGTAGTTAAAACCTTTTTCACATTAGGCATTGTAAATTTAATACATTTCGTTTTCCTAGCATTAAGTACCAAATTATTGGCACTAAACCAATGAACCACGTCAGAGAGAGCATTATTTACATCGTCAAAGTCATGTTTCTGTCGGTCTATCTTAAATAGTAAAGAAGTATCATCAGCAAATAATACAATATCATGTTTATCATTTACCAGATGAGGTAGGTCATTGATATAGATAAGAAAAAGAAATGGACCGAGAATCGAACCCTGTGGAACGCCCATAGCTACTGGGCACCCCGGAGATATTTCCCCACGTATACACACTTTTTGTACTCTTTTACTTAAGTAGGATGATATAAGGTTAAGAGCTAAATTCCTTATACCATAGTGGTCTAACTTCCTGATCAATGTTTCGTGATGCACACAATCGAAGGCTTTGGATAGGTCACAAAAAACACCTAAAGCATCCTTTGAATCCTCCCAAGCCTCCAGAATTTTCCTGATAAGCTCGACGCCTGCATCAGTAGTCGAGCGACCCTTTGTGAATCCGTATTGTTTAGTATGCATCAACTCATGTTTGTTAAAAAAGGCTAACATCTGGTTGAGTAAAACTTTTTCAAAAATTTTGCTGAAAACTGGCAACATTGAGATTGGTCTGAAATTGTTTGGGTCAGTAAAGGTACCAGTTTTAAATAAAGGAATGATTTTACTATATTTCATTTGATCAGGAAATTCACCACTAGCAATACATGCATTAAAAACTAATGCTAAGTCTACTGCAACAATGTCAATAATACTATTAAGAACTTTGACAGAATGTCCCCATAAATCAGTAGACTTTTTCATATCTAGGGATTTAAAAGTTTTTATTATTTCTTCGGGGGTAACAGTATTGAAATTGAATTCAGTATCAGATTTTTCCACATGGGCTTTAAGAATTTTTTCAGCGGAGGAAGGTGATGAAGTTAATGATTTTGTTAATGAGACTGGAATATCAGCAAAAACTGATTCAAAAGCGGCAGCTACAGCAGAATCAGCTTCAATTAAACTATCATTAATATTTAATTTTATTCCATCTTGTTTTTGTGCTGATTTCCCAGTCTCACTATTTATAATACTCCATGTTGCCTTAGTCACATTGGATGACTTTGAAATTTTATTTCTCACAGCAATAGACTTGGCGCTTGAACAAACCTTTTTAAATAATTTGGAATAATTTTTAACATAATTGATAAAATCAAAATCAAAATTAAATGTTTTCTCATGGTATAGTTCATACAGCCTTCGTCTACTTCTATGAATGCCTGTGGTAGCCCACTCACTAAACGCCATATGGTTACCAATTTGAATAGTCTTAGGGGTGAATATGCGCTCATGTTCTTTATGTACCACTTGGAAAAGAGAGTTATACATTGATTGAGGATTTTGGTGGTTACTTTTTAAAGGAAATTTACTGAGCACATTACCGCGAAAACTATTCAAGCGACTTGCATTTACAGGTACATAAGTAATCCTCTTTTTAGGAACTTTAACATTATGTTTTCTAAAACTTATTAATTGGCCACAGTGATCTGATTCTAGTTTATTTATAATGTCTTTACTAATGGGCTCAAAATTTGTAAATATGTTATCAATACATGTAGCTGATACGCTAGTTATTCTAGTTGGCTCTGAAAACATGTTAATAAAATTAAAAGAGGCAAAAAGGCATTTAAAACTGTTACTCGTGGATGAGTTTTCTATTATATTTACATTAAAATCTCCACATACTATTATATTTTTGCCTGTCTTACAAATTTTATTTAAAACTTCTTCCATCGCTTTTTCAAAATGATCATAATCTCCACTTGGGGGTCGGTATACGCACACAACAATGTATCGCTCTAACTCTATACATGACAATTCAATAGTACGCTCAGCAGAGAGATGCACAATGCACAAAGCAACATTATTGATTTCTTTTGGTATTAACTATATTTCGGACGGTATCAAACTCTTTATTTTATACCAACGGGTGTCAAACAAGCATGCGGTCCGCCTGATGGTAAGCGGTTACCGCCTAGATCCTGTAGTTACAAAGGTAAAATTCATCTTCCGATATAAAGCCTTTCCTCTTGTAATAACCAACTGAACTGTATCCATTTCAGTCATAAGTATCATTTAACACGTTCGACTGACCATACAGGAATCAAAGGGCAGTAAACGGGTTGAATCAGACGGATGCAATCCCTCAGGTATTCTCAACGTTTTGGGCGGTGGTTATTCGCGTGGTTGATTTACTGAGTGCGCGCGTTCTACTGATACTATAAACCAAATCAACAGATTCAAGGATCGTCGAGCATCAATAGACAGTCAATAATTTGCCCGCGTTCAACAATCAATATTTAAAATTAGAACATTAGTTTAAAACAATTAACATTCTTATTTTGTAAATATTAGGTACAGCTAACTTCTGATACTTTTAGACGCTTTTAACAGGAAACGCGAATAATTATTATATTATAATTAACATTTGAGTTTTCTCGTTACATATTATTGGTAGACTATATTACTTTAATATTGTAGTTACCAACATAATTCTATAAATTTATCAAATTAAACCTATTTATTATTATTTTCATATACGAAATAGAATCATTTTTTTTCAGTTTTCGAAATTTTTTTCGTTATTTAAATAATCGTGTGTAAACAATTTTTAATGGATGTTAATGTGCTGCGCGATGCAAACATATGCGGTGGCAGTCGGAAATTGTGTACAAATTACATAGACATTAAATTAATTTTGCAGGTATGTGGCTAATTGACGCGATCAAATCATGGACATGCTTTCGCGAGTCGTTGGCACGCATCGATTGGTTCGATGACTGACATCGACCCAATATAGGATGCAAATTTAACTTTATTACCATTATGCTGTTAAATAACGCTCCATTTATAGTGTATCGTTGTATTGAATTATGATATTGGAATCAAGTCAATTAGAATCTCAATTAATGCATGCATAAACATAAACACGCGCCAGTTCTCTCTAGACTATCACACCACTTTTCCTTCATCCACATTTTATCAACCTCTTCGTTTATTTTTTCAGGTTGCGACTACTCTTAATGTTCCCATTCTTGAGAGCTCGATCGATTTTATGTAGGTGGTTGGAAGATAGTCTTCTTCTAAACACTTGCATTTGGTTTTAACTTACCTCTCTATGTAATATATAATATAATATATATCCTCACGCCTTCCCACATGGGTCCCCGAAGGGGTAGGCAGAGGTGTATAGGTAATACCCACACACCCACTTTCCGCCAGAGGTATATTAGGTGCCAACGTGACAGATGGCGAGTCCATCGCCGTTACTCAAGCACGACTATACATACGCCTTTGAATTTCTTCTCAGACGTATGCAGGTTTCCTCACGATGTTTTCCTTCACCGTAAAGCTCGTGGTGTGACTAATCACTGTACTTACCTCTCTATGTATTTAACACAATTCCAAATTGTAGAATACATTTCAGTGAAAACAGCACTGACAATTTTGTAGCAACTAAAAAATACTGAGTTAGCCCTACAATTATAACTTGCTAATACCATTTAAAGTGCACCGCCCCCATGGCTTTAGAAGATTTCATTGTAATAAGTAATACAACGCCATTAATATATATAATAACGGAAGCTTACTATTATTATATAGATAACGTTTTTCGTTATTTTGTCGTAAACCTTGAGCTCAAGTTTTGGTATTGCCAAAATTAACACATACGTGTTATGTGATACGTGAGTGCAATTTTTACAAAAAAAGCCACTGACACTGCATAATATTATCCTTAAAAAGAAAAATCGATTCAAATCTACCGACCGTTCGTCGATGCAAAGCGTCTAGTATAAACGATTGAAACCTCTTTGAATGCACGCCAAATTCCGTCATTGTAAAACAAGTTTACAAATTCATCAGGAAGCATTCAAGTAATTCTGGAGCCCAAAAGTGAATGGATATAATTAGGGTGCATTCACACCGTCCCCGAACGGGTCGATCCTCGACTCAATACTTACTCAAGGGGCAAAATAAAATAGCTATTCCCGTCGTATGTTTTTAATTAAACGCTTATTTTGAAAAGGGAATGACTCACACAATAGGTCATTGTGCGACAGTGCTATTGCATTATTGACGTTTCACGGTGTAGATGAGTGTCGATCAAGTAGCGATCAACCAATGATAACTGAACTTTGTTGCTCTATATATAAGATTGGATATTGTCTAATGATGTACTGCATAATTTAATAATTTATAACTGAATGAGAGCAAAGAATACATTGATTGTTAATGAGTTTATATTGGCTGGTACAGTTATAAAGACGTACTGCGAATCACAATTACTATTATTCAACTAATAGAGCCGGTATCAGTGTCATTCGAGTAGACGCCTGCAACGCAGATGTTGGAAGTTCGAATTCGACTGTACCAAGAAATTCTTCTGCATTTAATGTCACACCACGAGCGAAATTCAATACCATATATATCACTGATCATGCAGACTCGCCATCTGCCACATTAGCATGTAAATATACCTTCGGCAAAATGAGGATGCTGTTACACCGGCAACCTCTTGAAACGCGTGAAATTTTTATATATGTAAGAAAAGTGGCGCTCTTCTCTTTCTGTCTACTCTAAAGGGACTCGGTGTAGTGATAAATATAAGGTATGTATGTATATAAATAGATGATTAAAGTATTTCAAAAACTTTATTTTGGTTTTATCCAACTCTACTTTTTAAAAACTTCATTTGTTCTTTGGGAACCCCAATTTAAGTCTATGGGATCTCTAGTTTTGTCAATGGGTATAAAAATATCTCATTTACTTTCTAGTAAACGATATATGTTTACACATACATAATTTTATTTCTTAACAAGTTTGATAACAATACGGGTTTTGTTCGAATAAAGCCGAGAGCATTATTAAATATGAATATCAACTGAATGGAGATTATTTAAATAACAATTTAATAAGTCCACTTATTTTTATGAATTTTGTGATCCGGTTAATTACCTACTGACAAAGCTGCTAAATAAATTAAATACATTTCGATCATGCTAATTAGCTGCGCAGATTTATTATTGACCTTTGCGTTTTTAACAGTTTATTAAATATAAATGGTAGATCGCCATACATGGAATATAAAATTAATGACTTCAGTACACATACTTATAATTAAGCATTCACTTTAACGGGACACAATTATAAAATGAAGTGAAGTTCGGATCCGGACTTGCACTTTGAGTGTGTTAAATCAAATGCGTACTGATAAATAGGTATATATACCTACTATACAAACATAAATTAACAAATAGAGACGTATTCTAACAGTATGCATGTATTCTAATTTCAGCATTAAATACAGTGCGTAATTATAAATGTAAAATGTTGTATAAAAAGTATGTACACTATTCAATATAAAAACAAATTGAGATATTTTAAGTGTGCATTCAAACCAAGAGAATAAGACTGTAAAATGAAGTAAAGTGCGTAACCGGACTCGCGTTTCGAGCTTGTCGTGTCAAATAAAATGCGATTACGAATACCATTATAGATGTGTATATCTAAACAAATGGAGTAACACTTGGGGATTGTGTAACAGAATACGGCTGTTAGACTAATTTAGATGGAAGATCATCCTCGTAATTAATCCACTTAGGATCCTTCGGGTGAAGCTTTGAAACTGGAGCTCGATGCTCGACTGTAGTCTGGGAGCTTGCTTGGCCTCTTGTCTGTACGTTAAGTAGTTAGATCATTCAACGGCATGCAAATTAGTTAGAGGTAATCTATCCTGTGGCAGGGTTTACTACACTCGCTCTTTTGTTTGAAATATATATTGACAGGCATTTGCAAATTGAGGCAAGCAGTGAGACATAGATGGTTATATTTTATAAAATCATACTATTATAATAAATGCGAAATGCCATTATAAATGCGAAAGTTTTTTTTAGACAACAAGAGAGGCAAACGAAAATACGAACCACCTGATCGGAAGCGGTTACCGTAGACACAACATCTAAAAACTGTTATTCGGCTACGGTCTTCTACAAGGAGGTTCTTCCCTAGTCGGACAACCCCAAATTCGAACGAGAAACCAGTTATGCCCTACCTCTCTTAACTATGTATGTTCCTCTTTTACGCACTACTGATCACATTTGGATTATATTTGGCACAGTACCTAAATAGATATGGTCGAACAAGCTTATTATAATAATTAAAACACGATATTTCTATAATAATACATAAATTATTGCATGGATCATTATCATTCGCAAATAAATCATACAAATTTACAATTCCAATTCTATAATAAACTATGATTTGTTTTACTTAAGCAAGACAAGCTGTTAAGTGGAATTCCGTAAATTTTTCAAATCTTATATGTATATATACATATTTTGCGAAAGAGGTTTGTAATCTTGAGAGAGTTGGCGTAAGATTGGTAATATAATATTCACGCCTTTCCACAAGGATCTCGGTGCAGGTAGTTAGCGGTACACCCTTCTTTCGCTGGAGATATATTTAGGTGCCAAAGTAACAGATGGTGAGTCCAATAATATTTAAATAAAATTACCAGTCCAGCCCAGCTCCCTTGCTCGCGATCCAGCAACGCCCTAAGCCGAGGTTCGTACCCCACAGGGGGTGCCCTTAGCTATGTTGCTTAAAAATAAAATGCCTGACTGGAGGCCTAGGTCTCGCCATTGACCGGTTAAGTAGCAAAAGTTCCCGGAACTCACGAGAGACAATACAAAAAAAAAGAATGGCGAGTCCATTGCCGTGTCTACAGCACGATGTTTGCCTTCACGATGACACTGATAGTGCGTGTGATTAATCATTATATGTTCGGATAATACTCAGTGTTACAGTTGAGCTTCGAAGTAGTCGGTCCCCATATTATTTTTTATTTACACTTATACTAGTATATATACATGTGTATATGTAAAAGTAGTACTACATACAATGTCCATAAAGTGTCCAAATAAGCGTAAACTTGGCATAACATTTTATTATACGAGCGATTGCACACTATATTTTGAACTAACACAACTTAAGCTTAGTCCAAGCAAACAGACAAACAGCTGAATAAATAAAGTCAGCTGTACTTTTGATGCCCTGAGCTAATATTGGGCCATTGAGAGAACGTATACGTAGTCAATTGGTCGGAAAAACCAGGGGCTTTGGTCCGTAGCGTAATTATTAAAACCGGTAGTAAATGCAAAGAAAAAGAAATTCTCGCGAATATATTAGCGAATTCACAAAGTAAAACGAATTATTTGTATTAACATATGAAATTAGAGATTCAATAACAAATTTAATTCATAGCAATTTTTTTATTTTAGCTAATCAAAGTATTGGCCCCAGTTTCTTACAACAAATGACTGAATTTGAAATTTAAAATTTAAAATAACGGGGCATTCGAATATTTTTTTTTAATTACGAATTGCGCGCTAATCCTTAAAAAATTAAATCCGTAAATGCTGGTTACAGTATTTCCATTATATAGGTAAAGACTTATTATCTTGCAAACTGGAATGTATGTTTAAAATGATAGTGCTTCAGCAAACCTCTCTCTCAATATTTCATCATCGTGAACATGTTGCGAATGCAAATATCATAATTTACTCGACTTTTGGAACAATACGAAGAACCCGCAGACTCAATTGGAAATCACAATACCAATACGAGCTAAATTGACTGCTAAATATTCAAAGCAATGGACAGTAGAAAGCAGACCTACGTGGGCAATACCACAATGGAAGTCTAATTCAATTTGAATCACACACAATATTCTATTAATTGTGGCGGACAGGTGTAATCAATCCGCATGCGAACATGTTGTGGCCCGCATTGTCGTACGGGCCTGCTTGTGATACATCTGACTATGACATCCACCGCCACGGCACCGCAGCGCCACCGCCGCCACCACCACCGCCACCACCACCGCGCCACCACCGCGCCACCACCGTGTACAACCGCCATGCTGTGACCACCATTACACCAAATTATACAACTAACAGTGTCTAGCTTATCTATACTGTATGCTAACTATAAAAAGGCCGAATGTGCTTCAACAGACAAACAATTAGATCACGATCGTTTGTGCTACTATCCATGTAGGGAGCGGTTTTTTTATTCTAATGCGGAAGAAATCACGGGTCACTATATATGCTATAGATACTATACCCTAGAGATACTATAGTGATATCATATGTTTTCTAACTATAACAGTGAATAAAATAATTGTGCTCGCAAACTGCCTTACCGCAGTTTTCTTTTTCTAAGTTTACATCAGCTGTTTCTTAGATTAGCCGGAACAAAAAGACAGACAGACAAAAATTAAAAACAATGCTATTTTAGTGCATGTACCGTGTATACATCCGTATGTGCATTTAGTAAAAAGCGATCATTTTAATATTACAATCAACCACTCTAATTTTATTTATTTGTATAGATGAGAATATAAAAACATATATAATAACTTATATATATAACTAAGCATAACTTAATGTAATTACGCGAATTTTTCGTTAGCTACAATAATATTTTCGATACGTTAATTGGCAAAAAATATACTAACGACATGTTTAATGTTTTCTTAGCTTGGTTAGCCACTGCAAAATAGCAAGAAGCGATAGTCAAATATACTAATTATTTTTTATCAAAAAATCGATAACACAAATCGTGATGTTTCTTCCTCGACTTCATACTAAGCATTTAGGAAAATTTACCAATTGGTTCCCGATCTGTAAAATACTTTAAGTACAGAGATTTATCACACAGAATCCAGGTTTGTTTACATTTGAGTCCACGAGGGGCAACGTATTGTTGTTTATATTTAAGACTATGTGTGTAACACAATACGTCATAATGGTGCCTGCCCCAGCAGCTGTCACAAACACCACTAATGAATAAATAAACCAAACAAACAGATAACAAGAGATGCCAATTAAACAATACACTAATTAATACCAAACATTGGTGTAGTGGACTTAATTAGAGTAGGTAACGTTATCAAACGAACTGTGTAAACACACACAGGTACCTATACGCTCGGCATAGACAAAACGTTGCTTCTAATTTGTTTATTGTTAGTTACCTCAATTATTTTAGACATTCGTTTGGTCTAGAGGTCAGGTCTTCTGGTCGAGTTACTTGAGGACTCGGGTACGTTTGCCGCAGAAGTCGGACATAAACAGTGTAATGAACACGAGTATTTGTAACACAGTCAAGAAATTCCTTTGTATTTCTGCATTTCTAACTATACATTCCATATTATCTATACATTCATATCAAAATCTTAAGGTCCTAACGGAATAGGCACAGACAGTGGAGCCAGTTATGCTAGTTCTTTCTAGTATTACAGACATCTTTTGCTTAATCTATTATAGACAGATAGACAAAGAGATTAAGATATATAAGGAGTTTTCTTTGTCTAGTGCCCGCTTAAAGTTGGGAACGCAATAAATGTATTGAACAATAAATTACGTAATCAATAAAAACCGCGTAATTGAAAGATGCATTAGAGATGAAAGTCGTTTATGGCTATAAACGTCTTTATGACAATCTCATAAAGTAACCGTAACTAAGACGACTGTATCTTCTTTAATATCTCGAGGCGAGAGGAGGCCGCAGTGTCCCACGAAACATTTTCCATTAATAAAACGCGAAAAAGGAATATTACATATGAAAAAGACATATATCCGTATCGCCGGACCCGCCGCTATCTCCTCGGAAGGTAATAACTTCTTTACAAGTCCAAAGTCCGAGGGATTGAAAAGCAATTTCAGCAGGACACCCCCGCCCTCACGCGGGCCGGACTCTCCATATTTCTTTTTCGCCGCTACTGTAATTCGCCTTTGATTTAATCTTGAGAAACAAATCTTTGAATGTGAAAGTTTAGTGATAGGCATCAGTAGAACTAGTTTCGCTGATTGGATTCCATCCCCCGGCTTGTACGCGGAGCCCAATCGTTCCTACAATTTGAATTGGTCACTGCAGATTCTGCTATTTGTCTGATTCTACTACAAGATTGCATTTCTTATTTTCCGAACCCAAATTTCAGTTTACCATTGATATTCTGTTGAACTTTTATGCTATGTACGTAACATAGATTATCTATAGTACTCTCTCGTTTCCATCAATTATTTACATAAGTATATAATACGACGAAAATATGGTGTTATAAGACGCCTAGTCTACATATTCGAGGTCGGTTGTCTAATATAAGAAGTCGTAGCAATCAAATTTCAGCGGTTGCCTATAATTGTTTTACGATCCTGATTAATTTCAAAAATACGATTAGATTGCAGTCAGTTGCGACATATTAAAAATATATTAATGTTTACCAAAATCGATAATTACCATATATTTATTAAATTAATTATAATATTAATTATTATTATAAAGATTACGCTTCAACACATTGCAAGATCACAAGATTGTCAAGACTACACATGAAACCAATTGTATATTTTACCAAAAAGAACAGTGGCCGTGACCAAGCCGGCCCTGTCGCCTGCGACACGACCACTGGAAGCCAATTCTGCAAGCAAATTCGGTAAATATTGTATTCGACCGTATAAAGTATGGGCGAGAATAAGAATCTCCATTGAATCCGAAACATTTGAATCAACAATGCTATTAAAATGGACCCAGACTTGAAGCAATCGTCTCCTTATGAGCGTCCACGCTCGATCAACATATCTGAAACACATTTATACTTTGATCCCTTACGAAAATACCTATCTAGTATCTAGTATTATAAATGCGAAAGTCTGTGACGATGTTCGTCTTACTCGCAAAAACTACTTAAAGGAATTGGATGAAATTTGACACAGAGATAGATCATACCAAGAACTTTACGATGAAGGTAAACATCGCAAGAAACCTGCATAAATCCGAGGATTTCAATACCTATATAACGTGTCCGAGAAATGGGAAGAGACTCGCCATCTGTACCATTGGCACCTAAATATATATCCGGAGAGTAGATTCTTATAGCTGTGTGTACCTCTTGTGTGAAGATATAGACATACATAACAATGAGTAAGTATTATGGAAGAACGGATCCTTTAACCACTGCTAGTTATTTACCTATACACACTGTTGAAGCTCAATTTGGTTTTGGTGACTAATAATGTTATATCATCAAATAATTTATAATGAATATTATTTCCCGACCATATGGACGGATATCAAATACAAAAGTACGTCCACTAACGTAACACGAATCCGTGGGCGTTCGTCTCGCCTATCGGCTTACCGCATCGTGCGCTGACCTAACCGCAAAATATACATTACACTAGTTATAAAAATCACGCATGTATTTTTCGCATCATGAATTATTATATTATATTACGGCTATTATTTTACATTGAGGCTTAAAATATAATATTTTACTGACAATAAGAACAATTTACAATATTTACAAAAAACGTTCTTTTACTAACTACTTATAAAATATTTGACCCAAATCGGTAGCCCGGGGCAACGTGCCAAGAAGACTAGCAGCATTGCCACGCTGGATAGCAATCCTGATTCTCTGAACGAGATATGTTCCAGCCCGCCTGTCATGAGAGGTCTCGATTAGACGACTTAAATAATAATAATGTATGTATACAAATTGACAAACTTACCAAAGTTTTATGCGCTCTCCCCATGATTTTAAGTTTGTCTATCCCAAACACAGACTTGGAATCGAATTTCGAAGACCTTTTATTGCTTTTAAACTAGTAAAGCCTAGCATTTCGTATTGAGAGGATTCATCAGTGAGTGAAATAATTTTTAAAGAAAAAATCTGTTATGAATCTGTTATGAAGGTTCACGAATCCCTGGGCTACGTCATATTTGTGTAATTTATTTGTGATGTTAATAGAGTCACAGTTTACTGCCACCAAACATGATTCCGTAGGCTTCGAAGAACCCAAAATGATCAACGGTTTGTAAATTGATTTATTTAAATAAATCTTGAAATTTTAAATAAAGATAACAATTATTTATTCCTTTCTTATGTTCGTAATAGGATAACCATAACAGAGCCGTTTGTAAAAGCCAATTTGCGTGAGACGGTACGGTCAGGCTGTCAGACCGGCCGCAGATCACTATCGGTCAAAGTATACCCGCGGTCGCATTTATATAATCTTACTTTTCGGGACAAACACCCTTGTTATTTTTTCATTCATCTACAACATATATATATATACATGCTTTTCTTTAAAAAAAAAACCGTTAGGTTAAGATGGTTGCCTGTAAAGTCGGTTTTACGGGCGAAGATTTTACGTGACAACGTCTTTTTATCAATTCGAAAATCAAAACATTTATTCAGATCGAAGGTTCAAATTTTTGCTAAATAAATTTGAAATTAATGAAAATTTGTAAATTAATAATTAATTAATTTTAAACTAATAATTTACTTAACACTATCAACATTTATCAATAGTATGACATAACCTATAAACGCATTCGGCGGGCCTCTCTCTCGTTCGGTGACTCATCGTAACGTTACCGGGCGTTACACTTTTTCATAAGTGACTCCCAGCCGCAACCTAATTTAAGACGTTGTCACGTCAAAAATAAAGCTAAATAAAAAATACCTTCCACAAAAATGTGCATATTGTTTGACACCGTGAAAGTACTCTTCACGCTGACGCATATCCTGTGAAATCACTACGCAAGCTAATTTGATTAAATCCGTTCGTGTTGTCGTGTTAAATTACACGAGAATATTATGTGGCACACTGATTCGCGTAATGCGTTGCATCCATTTGTAAAAGTAAATTAAATTAAATGTTACTTTCAGGTTTTTACGTGTGCGAACATATGATAAAACGCTAAAGGATTTAGCTTGTCTCAGTCAACGGTGGCCATTATTTACGATGTATAATATGCCCCGGGATAGCTTTGCAAGGAATCAACGTAGGCGGTAATTTTTCTAAGCCTTCAGCTAAATTTTGTCAGCTATACGTTGCATAAGCAGTTCAGGTTATTTAGTCAATACAATATTAGAGCTCGAAGGATCATCTTATTTAAATGGTCCTTCGAGCACGTAAGCCTTTATTCTGTTTGATTTTCTTACAACGAAAGTAAAACTTTCTTTAAACGAAAGTATTATAACGAATTTAATATTATTCAGCAAGTGAGGCCAACGAGGAAACTCGATCTAGGGGCGCTGCTCACGCTTCCCGCTATTTTCTGCGCGAACGAAACTCTTTATTGAATACAATTCTAATAGAAAATGCGCTCTACAATATACAAATAGCTTAAGCGTTTTTTCTATGAGGTGTTATAATATTCAAATGGGTGATATATTATGGGTGGTATATTGATTACTATCACGTATTGTATAATTACAATTCTCTAGAAAGATGAAAGATTGCTCTACATCGACGAACACATAAAAAAACCTTTTCACTAATTTTGCCAGAAAAAAATCACTCTCACTCATATGCTCTCTCTTATCAGTTTCAAGAAATCATAATTATTTAGTCTTCAATTATCTAAAATGTTTCATTAATACTTTCATATTACTATGATTTGCTTATTCATGGTTGTGTTTAAATGAAGTAGGCAAGAACTTTAATCATTCACATATCAAGTTAAAGAAATAGAAGTTGGAGGAATATTAAGAAGATGGGGGATTTATAAATACGCGCCCATTGTAGAGGGCGAGCGAGCCGCGATCGGGCCATTTGGTACTGTTTTCAATTTGTCCGCGGCGACCATACATCAGCCGCGGCAGTCGCGGCACGCACCAACCACCCCAACTTTAATACACTTACGCTTGACATTTTTCCGCCCATTATGCATTCTGCTAAACCAATGCTTCCTGTAAATACTTACGCGAAATACAATTTACAGTCGCCAAAGTTAGAAAAACTTACCTATATAGAATAAAATACGTCTAGGCACATATAGAAAAGTAAATACCTTTTTGGAAATACAAAGGACTTTTTGAACACGGTGACGTTAAGTCACAATTTCGGATATGTGTACAAATATTATAAATAGACCAAGTTTGGTTGCTTGTTTAAGCAACGTTAGTCTCAGGCACTATAGATCCGATTTGAAAATGTATAAATGCATTAGAAATCCCGCGTATTGGAAAAATATCATACTAATACTATCATACTTCTACATCACCGTTCCACGTAATGTAAAGGTACTATAATATGGTAGGGTTAAAGAGTTTATCTCAGGAATTAATGTGATTTGTTAAAATATATTTGCATACCATAGTCTGTTTATTGAGGAAGGCCACAAATCTTGCTACAAAAGCTAAAAAAAACTGTCATAAAGAGTGGGCACAGTTTGGAAATAATTCGTTCATTTTCGTTTAATTTGAATAAGAACAAATAATTTACCAATATGGGAGAAACTGGGAGAGTGCACGTTAGTTGTTAATGAATCCCAAATGAATCATCAATCACAGGTTATTTTACCATCAATTAGTGGGTTGCATTGGATCATGTTTACTCGTTATTCTGTATCAAAATAATATGCAACTAGGTTCAGATATTTTACTTTTTTTGGTCTGTTTATTTCGCTCTTTAATCTCAGTACCTATAGTAAGCAAAGTTGGAGTTGATGAGCTAATAAATACCTGTATTATTTTTTTTTAATCTGTGTGTGATTGTCTATGAAGTTAGTTGGAGTCATTCGAGCTAAGCGGATGCGTTGATCTTTTTTCATTCTACTCACTGGGATCATATCAGGTACTTTTTTAGCTTAGACCATTTTGATTGAAAATATTTTTTTCCAACATAGGATAGGTGTAAATTGGCATATTTTACAGATAACATGATATAGCTTGAGTAAAATCGTTATATTACTAAAGCATACGTTGAATCAGCATTTCCGGACTTTGGTGTAGAAGTAAATTCGAGGGAATCAACGCAGTGCTCGTAGGTATCAATAATAGTTAAAGATGCTTTTAGCCGAGGCAAGTTGGCAGCCTATGCTCAGCTTACCGTCCTAATTGGCCACCGAGACCACCCTACGATGTTTGACGAATAGCCCAACGGGTGACAAACAACGTTAGCTTTACAACGCGCATATTTCTCTCTTATGACTCTTGAACTCAATTACTAGTCATATTAACGTCAAGTAGTTTACTGTTTTTATAATATATCCTCACGCCATCCCACAAGGATCCACGAAAGGGTAAGCAGAAGTGTATAGGTAATACCCATACACCCACATTCCGTCAAAGGTATATTTTTGGTGCCAACGTGACAGATAGCGAGCCCATCGCCGTTACTCAAGCACGACTTTACGCCTTTGTATTATTTGAACTATTTTTGTAACAAATGCATTATCCATTTAGAGCTAGGGGAAGGTGTGAAGATATGGGTCTTCATATCACACCTTCTCCTAATCCCCAAACGGGTAGGCAGCAGTAAATTTATATATATCAAAGCGCAAAACAGTTCTTTCTGCGCTTTCGATATATTTAAGTACTGTTTCTGAGTTTGTGGAAGGTAACCTTTGAAACAACTCGTCAAAATAAAAGGAAGACAATTTGTAATAAATTTCACAAAGAAATACAAATGCTAAGGCTGGAGTAGAAGCCCTTTCGTGTAACTTTAGCAAATATAAGGTGGGTGAAATCACCGGGTAACGCTAGTAAATAAAGCAATTGCACAACATACTGAGTAATGAACACGATATGACACCGCCAATAGGACATACGACCGCAATGAGTGCTTACGCCATGGTCTGTGCACTGGTATGTTGTTATTAATTCCGCTAAATCGAAAGCGGATCCCGCACTGTGTTGACTCCGATTTGTCGACTTTAAATTGCACCGTATGACGCTTTGAAACCCTACCGGGCAGTCCGTGCGAATATGTCAATTGGATGCCAGTGTGTTTTTTGTTTACGTAATTACTGCCTTTAACTTACACTTAATTAAAATGTCTGTTTGTAATATCGAAATAAAAGTATAAAGATAAAAGTTTTTTTCGATTTGATAAATAAAACATAATATATAAAATGTTTGTTCCGGCAAATCTACGAAACTGCACGGCTGGATCGATTTATTCAGGACTTAGCGATTCTAATAGACATATATAAAAATTATTGTGTGATTTAAAAATCCTTTATTACCACAGTATAATATGTTGATTTCTTATGTTTATATAATATAATAATAATAAAAATAAATAATAATAATATATCCGCACGCCTTCCCACAAGGGTCCCCGAAGGGGTAGGCAGAGGTGTATAGGTAATACCCACACACCCACTTTCCGCCAGAGGTATATTAGGTGCCAACGTGACAGATGGCGAGTCCATCGCCGTTACTCCAGCACGACTATACATACGCCTTTGATTTCTTCTCAGACGTATGCAGGTTTCCTCTCGATGTTTTCCTTCACCGTTAAAGCTCGTGGTGTGACTAATCACTGTACTTAAGTTCAGAAAAACTCATTGGTACAGTCGGGATTCGAACTTGCGACCTTTGCGTCGCAGGCAACTGCTCGAACCACTCGGCCACCACCGTATGTTGAAGTAAATTAACAATTACTATTAATTATTAGATGTGAAAAAGCAGTCTTACAATTTTGACCATCGCCATCACCGAACTATAAGTTCTTAGAGAACGGGCACTCTACTAACCTACTATATCAGGGCCTCGCTGTGATGATATGTATGTAATTAGGATAGAAAGGCAGGGCTACTACTATGATGGCATGATGCCAGTACTAGCATTGTTTAATTTGAGAGCTTAATATAGAGTAGAACCTATTGTAGAGCTTTCCGTCTTAATGTTCACCTACGTAGCTAATCAAAACATATTAACAGCGAGGTATTGAGTAGTAATTTCGAGGCCTGTTGGTGCGCGCCGGGCCACTGAACGTTCAAATTGGCGTGGCTACCATTCCGTTCATTACCGTTCCACGGTGTTTGCTACTACCGCCATTCAAGTACCACCTACACGATCAGGAAATTAACCATTTCTATTGATGGCCGTCGATAAATCACATTATTTTCCGCAAATACTTTTTTTTACTCCGCCACGATTATGAATCGTGAGGTCAATTCACCTTTTAAAGATAATGTCGAAAATATTCATAGATAAGATATGGTCTGAAAGTAGGCAGAGGTGTTTATTACACCTACTTTTCTCAGAATATTTTTCGGAAGTATAGATATGAATTTATCTCACGATGTTTTCCTTCACCGTAAAGGTCGGGGCAATTAATCACTGTACATAAGTTCAGAAAAACAACTCATTTTTACAGTCGGGATTTGAACTATCAATATTTGCGTTGCAGCCAACTATCTGAGCCACTCGGCCACCATGACTCCTTTCAAATTACTTTATAAAACTCATCAGAGCTTATACAATCCGTGTGAGGAACATCCAGCGTAATTTATTTGTAGTAAGTTAAATGCTTAGCTGACCTGCACCAGCATGGCAAACAGAACGGCCTAATTGGGCACTTAAGTCTTCACTATTAACTCAACCAGTTAACGAAGACATGCCTCCGTCCCTTTAACGCATGTAAGCCGTTCTGTTTGAACTAACTTTTTAACTTGCAAGGGTAACGTATTTTCGTGATATTACTGTAACAATCGAATGGAGTTCATGCATATGCTATAGTGTTGACCCCTTTAAAACCCAATGGTCGGGAAACGTACTTGACGATTAGTACAGTTTTATATATTATATATTGAGCGGTAATTTATTTATTTATTTATTTCAATAAAAATATAAGTTAACAGCCCTGAGCCAAAACACTTACATTTTAAATATTTACATTTGCAGTTACTTATTATATAATTATACACGAAGAAAAAATAAAATTTAAACAAACAATAAACTTATGTACTATTTAAAAATTTTAAAATGCAACAGCTAATTTTACAAGGGCGATCATGGAAGATATCCAGGTCCGTGTGCTGAGCGAGTAGCGAGTTGAGTAACGCCACTGCTCTAGGAGTAGGTGCAGCGGCAGCACGACGCGTGCGCACTCCCGGTAATGGTGGTAATGTTGCCAGCCTTCTTGGCACTCTCCCGCAACTGAGACTGGTAAGTTATTTAGGCTAATTTAGTTACGTGGTCTTATTAAATTTAATTTTAATCCTTACTAATATTATATATAGGCAGAGTTTGTTTGTTTGACGCTAATATCGTAAACCTTTTTTTTTTTACAGGGATGGCTATATATATATATATATATATATAATCATGCTAATACTCAAGGGTGCCCATGGAGTAGTTAAGAGAGGTAGGGCATAACGGGTTTCCCGTTCGAATTTGGAGCTGCCCGACTGGGACAGGACCTCCACCTTATAGAAGTCCGTAGCCAAATAACATATTTATTGTGTTGTGTTCCTACGCGGTGAATAAGGTTTCCAGTAATTAGCTCCTTGGGGAGGGGGAGGATTGTTACATTGTGTTGGAAGCAGAGGGATTAAACCCATTATGCTGCCATCACACCATAACTCTCCTAACACAGAATGGCAACGCGCAAGTGATACTTCAGTATCGTGAGCGTAAATAGGCTACGGTAATTGTTTCCCATCAGGTGGGCCGTATGCTTGTTTGCCACTCTTCTTGTAAAAAAAAAAATACTATATATGTATATGTATAATCAAATATGCAAGTGAAACCGCAGGACTAACCTAGAATGATTATATAAATATTTATGAATATTCTATATAGTGTTGAGAGAACTTGCATTTTACTCTCCCTGCCTACCTCGTAAGGGAATCGGTGAGCTGGTGTATACCTCTATATGTAATAAATATTCCACAATCTTAAGTTTAGCTTTAGCCATTCTTGATAGACGTAATATTCTGGTATAATGTGCACGTAATAAGGCTTACTGGACCATTCGATATTCAAAAATACAGCTATTAATATTGTTAAAAGATTTCGTACAAAACGGAGTCCTTAAAAAAGTTGTAAAAAGTGGACAGTTTGTTACCCTACTTAGTGTCGTCGTGTCGAATTTGCATAAAATCGGGCGGGCGGGCGACAGTTACAAAACTTTTGACTGTACTTTAAGAGTACTAAAAATCGAAATGAAGCTATAAACGGTCCCCTGGGGCGCGAAACCTCAGTCGACTTCTTGTACAAGTTGATTTTGACTAAGTAACGCTTTAATTGCGGCAGATACGCGACAAACTTTCCGACAATTGGAAATGATATTAAAGCTAATATAAATGAGAAGAAGAGCAAATTTGAATCTCTCATTCAACATTTGAGGTGACTAACTAAAGAAACTCCTAGAAAACTGTAGCTCCTGTGTTCAAGCAGTTTGTAGGGTTTCCATACATCACCAGACATCACATCGTCCATCACAAGTGGTCTGTTAACTTCCTTTCGGCTCCCATATAATACAAAAAATATTTTTCTGATAGAATTTGTAGTTCCTGAGAAAAGCGCGTTCAACCAA
The DNA here is from genome assembly GCA_016069955.1 of Drepana arcuata. Classification (NCBI taxonomy): domain Eukaryota; kingdom Metazoa; phylum Arthropoda; class Insecta; order Lepidoptera; family Drepanidae; genus Drepana; species Drepana arcuata. The sequence goes on from JACCPG010005163.1 coordinate 127,754, forward strand.
ACAAACTGCTTTATATATAAGTAGAGATAACTGTAGATACTTTGTTCATCTTTCAAATAATCGTATCGTTATTAGACACACGAAAGACGTAGGTAGTAGGCATGTAACTTTTTTCATTACTCAGTCGGTAATAAAAACTGAAGAGAAGCCCACAATACTTAAAACTTGACTCGGTCGATAAGGAGATCATTATTAGTCTTACAATCGAGATATGATCAATGAAAGATTTATTAAAAACCCACCCACAGACATTTGAAATACAATTTTTTTTCTGTACACGTCTTAAACTAACTGAGTACGAAGGTTTTACCCGTGCTAAATTTGATCATATGTAGGTACACATATAAATGAGAGTCCAAAGAGAACTGGAGCTTTACTCTCTCTGCCTACTTCTGAACTTTACTCTCGCCTTCATACACATCGTATGTATGTGTATCAGCGCTACAGGATTATAAAAGCGTAAAAAAACTTTTTTTCGATCGTCTTTCAGTTTGCATACCTACATACGTTGTCATTAGAAACGGACCTAGGTGTTTGTCCCCAAAAAATATTGTTCTCGTGGCATCATAGTAATTGACGATTAACTGCGAGTAACAACGCGGGGCACCGCTAGTCGTAAGTAAATTCGCATTCGATAGCTTTTTAAACCAAAATTGGGTGTAGACAATTTAAGCGTAACAAACTATCTTTTGTTCTCAGTTTTTTTTTATATAAGAATTAATTCATCAAACTTCTTTTTCAATTACATACATACATCGTGTAATCCATACACCTTTACATACTTTCCACTTTTTCAATAACTAAATTAAAATAAAAAACGAGTGTGCTTTACAAAATGTTAGTGAGCAAAAAGTAATAAATAAGAATTGATAAGACAATTCAAAACATTGTTATTGGTGACAGTGTGCCCACTAAATGTAATTTTTTTTATGGGCTCAAAAGTTTATCAAGCTATAAACTATTTATAAGAAAACAAAGATACCAAACCCTCATTAAGTTGGAACTTGTACAGTCGCCTACAGAGGTCTTATATTTTTATAAAGTAGATATGCTTCGTATATGAGCATAAATATTGCAATTTATAAGGCCGAATAATGTGTTGTTTGGTCAAACTGCATTAAAAAAAATAAACCAAAGTTATTATTTAATTATTATTATTTTTACTTTAACTCCTTTATCCCATATTTAAATATTAAGGCTTCAGCTTACAAAAAACAAAAAAGGGTTTTTCAATAAAAAAAAATTAAGTATATTTTTACTATATTAATGAATAGCAACACTACAATTATTAGCCTAATCAGCAAACTGCGTCCACAAATTTAATGTTCATCCATCGTTAATGGACACTATCGCATTTGGACTAATTTGACAGGCGAATAAATGATATGAGCACGTAGATAATAACTATTCACACTTGACGTCAAGCAAGAAATATTATCGATAACCCCTCGTGGGTCGAGACTTCCTCCACTTAAGTGTATTGTTTCTTTCGCAATAGTCACGTAAGACTATATGGTGCATTGACATAAGGAAATAGCCGTGGTGGCCGTGTGGTTTAGTTGCCTGCGACAAAAAGATCACAAGTTCGAATCCCGACTGTACCAGTGAGATTTTCTGATCTTAAGTACAGTGATTAGTCACGCCACGAGCTTTACGATGAAGAAAAACATCGAGAGGAAACCTGCATACGTCTGAGAAGAAATTCAAAGGCATATGTATAGTCGTGCTTGAGTAACGGCGATCGACTTGCCATTTGTTACGTTGGCACTTAAAATATATATATCTGGCGGAAAGTGGGTGTGTGGGTACTACCTATATACCTCTGCCTATACCTTCGGAGACCCTTGTAGAAAGGCGTGATGATATACATACATTTCGACATATTCGACTGCACCTTATATATAATTGTCAACTTAGAGAGATCATACATTATTAGGCAAAAGTCGAACCCAACTCGCCTGAATAATTAAAATTCTTCGACTAAGAATTGGTTTTAAACCGTTATACATTCAACTAAAATCTACGAGAAAGTATGCCTTGATATTTATTTTCACAGCCCTTAAAAATCTACATAGGCATACATCACCAAACCGAGTCCAGTCCAGTCCGAGGGGTAGGCAGATAGAATACCGAGCCAATTCTCTCTAGCTAGACTTTATAGACCTCTTTCGCACATTCATAGCATATTCATACATACTCGCCGGTTTCGTTCCTATCCTTGAGTATTTTTATTCCTATTCATAATATACCTATACATACATATGTATATAACTAAGCGTGTACCTATTCCAAGTCTCTGACATGAATAAATCTAATTGAGCTAATGAGGGAGGAATTTCTTAATTAGTAGTGTTTCGAACGAGCCATAGGCACACGTAGTGTACCGAAACGGGTTAATTACGAACGATAACTCTTTAATTAACCTGCCTAATAACAGAGTATTTGCATTTGAGCCAATTAGGGAGTCGGCGAGATCGATGGAAAATATTATTTAGACGGATGCTATTTTAGTTGGCTGGCACGAATCAAGAAATTGATGAGCGTGGACGAAGCGAAAGCGGTTTGTTAGACAAGAGGGGTAACAATCTTTGTCTAGACTAAAAATTGTGAGTAATTTAAAAAATAATATACCCGAATAAATTATTGAAAGCCGTAGCGAATGAGTGGCTTCAGTAATCATCCGCAAATTCGATATTGCAGGATCAAACTCTGGTTTGTATTAATAACATTTAAAAAAATCAATTTTTCTAAGAACGAAATTTCAAGAGAAAACAATGCCGTTAAGTCGTGCCAAAGAGACAGGGACCTACTGGCTATCTGCCACGTTGACAAATAAATCATGACGAAAAGAGGGTGTAATTTCACTTCTGCTTTCGGAGCTCTTGTGAAATACACCTCCTGGAAATACATACATGAAGACAGAATTTAAAAATGTTTATGTATTCCCTGATAGGTTAATATGTATGTAATCAATCCTTCTATTAGGTATAATTGTTGAACGTAAACAGTACGCACGTCAGAGCACGTCAATTGTCACGCCACCCGGGGTTATCTGGCGACCATATTGTCGCAGGTTGCGCTAATAGGACCCCGAGATTAACATGACTTTCTAATTGCATTCACATTGATGCATCATATCATAGACAATGTTTATAATTTCCGCCCTTCATTATACATTTTATTTATTTACAATAACAACAATAACAATATTTACAAAGAACAGTTGAAACTTACAGATAAAATATTTCTCCCAAATCGGTATCCCGAGGCAACGTGCCAAGAAGACTAGCAGCATTGCCACGCTGGATAGCAATGCTGATTCTCTGAGCGAGATATGTTCCAGCCCGCTTGTCACGAGAGGTCTGGACTAGACGGCGCGAGACCTCCATAAAAAGGTGGTGATCCCTTAATTTATTCTAATATGCCCTTAGGCAGATAAAAAAAGACATGTAACGCTGATTTTAACATATTGTACTGGTGCCATATATTTTAGATTCCTAAAATTTGCAGAGTTAAATCAAAGTCCTTATCGGTGTGTCAGTAGTTTATTAGTAACATTATTAGTCACAGGTTAATACTTTATAAGCTTTGAATCACATTCAATAATTACGGAGTTAGTACTTTATGTTGAACTATAGAGTTGTAAATGAAAAGTACCCAATTTGATACTATATAAGGAAATATTAATGATTAATTCATTACTAGGGTTGCCTCCCGGTTTCCTCTCTGGGATTTTTTTTTGTATTCATTTATTCTATGTCAAATATCTATCTCTGTGTCGTAATTTTACCATATGTTTATTTTATTTATGTATGAGAAACAAACATCCTCACAAATTTACGCATTGATAAAATTAATTGTATTGTACTGACGCCGTACAGTAATCATATTGATACATTAGAAAAAAATTACATTTTACTATATTTATATACATACTCGGAATTATTGTTACCGGATTTTGACCATAATCTCGAATAATAAAAAGAATAACATGTCGAAAATGGCTTGACAGTCTACTCGCTCTTACCTTTAAATATCACAACCAGTTTACAATTACCTAAGCCGCTTAATTAGGATTAGACGTATAAAACTTTATACTAACCGTATTAGCTGTATAAAGCTATATACTTACCGTATTAGCTGTATATTTACGTACAGCAGGCAAATAGTAATAGCATACAAATAAGGCATGCTTCGTCTATGTTCCCTAATTAAATAAGTACCCACAAGGAAGTATAGCCACCAGTGGTGAAAAACATAAGCCGCGCTAACAGCCTAATTACTACAACTGACCTTCGCCCTAGGGTTACCACATGTTCAAACAAAAACACCATAATACAATAGATTTCACTGACAGGTAACAAATTGGATTTGCAAATTAAGCCGTTTCGGTGAGCGGAGCAGTTTTAATATTTTTTTTGCGAATTACGCTATTGCATAGAGAACGTTTTTGTCAGTTCCAACTACGTTCATAATTTGATTAGATTTCCGAGTCGATAAATTAGTTCGATTCGACTGGAACAGACTTTTGATTGCCGTCAAAAATGTAATTGCTATATAAATCAAACTTTCTATAAATCAAATAGATAAAGTTTCGCTTTACGCCTTCCCAAACGGGTCCCCGAAGGGGTAGGCAGAGACATCTGGTAACAAATTCTCTTTTTACACGAGATATATTTTGTTAAAATTGTGAATGAATGAAATAAAAATGTGGTGACGAGTCCATCGCCGTTTCTCAAACACGTCTCTAAATTTCTTCTTAAACGTATGCAGGTTTTGTCTTGATATTTTCCTTCGCCGTAAAGCTCTTGCCATGATCATTTGGTATTCGAACGTTGTTGCTTTACAGGCGATTACTCGAGTCACTCGGCCGCTACAACTCCTAATGTCAACATTAATTAGAACCCAAAAATCACTGTGACTTTGAAAATAATACGCTTCTACTAAAAACTAAAAGAGTATGTAACAAGTTTCTTCGAAGATTACACTGTGAAAAAACATCTTGTTGCATAAAGCATTATTTCCTGATTTTTTGGAGCGATAACCCTAACGCAACGTCAACATCCGTTTCTCGAGCTAATTTGTTTGTAGTACGGAGAAGAGGCTTGGTGCAGCCAGACCAATTAGTACGCTGGGTGACCCGCGAGTTTCGTAGCATTTAATAATGTCGACTGTATATTCTTCAACTTAAGGTTCATTTCATTAGACACAAAATTGTGTTTGTTGGGAAAATCGTTTGCCATGCGGGCCGCTAACGACAGCCCTAGAGCTTGCAGCGGTCACATGTCATTCTAATTATTTATAATGAATCAAATAAAAAAGCAAGCGGTCGCTTACTTTGCCATTTCCGTGACCTCAATAATAACACTGTTGGATGAAATACCTACACACCCGACACGATTCTCAAATTAAAGCAATTAAGCCTTTATAATAACTGCAATAAGTATGTTTTCCACAAGACTTCCTTACCTTGACTTTAATGAGCATTATTCAAGTAAAAGTTGAATGTAAACTAGTCAGTGTATTAATTTATGCTAAAGATTTAATGTGACACGGTAAATGATTAATCTGTCGCATTTACATACACCATACACAGGTATGATTTTTTATGAATATTCTAAATTGTAGGTATACAAGAAAATCTTAGCTTAGATTTAATGCATATATAACGAATTAAACTATGCTAAAAAATATCATATTAAGTGTTAATATAAACTTTATTTATTTTATTTATTCAAAATAATGTGTCATAATACATATAATCGTCGGTATCGTGAGCGTAAAGAGGCTACGGTAACCGCTTCCCATCAGATGGGCCATACGCTTGTTTGCCACTCTTGTGGTATAAAAAATAATAAAACAAATATAAAAGTTTTTATTATAACTTGATAAACCTTTTACACAATTATTAAAACAGCTTATATAATGGTTTAGGGAAATACTACTTGTTTGAGTTATATATTCAAGATATAGGAATATATTGTGTGTATGCAGTCGAAGCCGTTGAGGCATTTATCCGACTGAGGCGTTTATCTGAGTTCATTGAAAAGAATTCGGATAAACTATATAGGTGTGGTGACATCGACACGGGCGGGCCAATCAGCCCAGATTAATTTTATTTGAAATAATACTGGTAATACCGGGTGTATTCAAAGCCTGTTCATTAATTAACTGTAGTTAATTGATGGAACTGCACTATTTCATTATGATGTAACTTAGTCGTCACAAAATTGTAATATATAATTTATACTGTGCACCGAAATTTCGATTAATTACTTAATTGAATTTCGTGAGAACCGTGGTATACGAGTCGTCGCTTACGATGCAAAGATTGCAAGTTTGACTACTTGGTGTAGACAAGGGTGAGTTTTTTTTAACTTAAGTACGGCTTTAAGTACGTACGTAAGATTTAAGTTTAAGTACGAGGGTAAAACCTGCATTTTAGAAGATATTCAAAGAGGTATTTATAGTCGTGCTTGAGAAACGGCGATGGACTCACCGTGTGTGTCAGTCGGGCACCTAAAAGAGGATGACCTTTCACCTCTGTCTATTGGAACCCTAGAAGCATGTGAAGTTACGAAGTTTACGGCTTTAAGCATTTTAAGGTTTATACGCTACATAGTCATAGTAATAGGCTAACTTAAGACAGAACTGCATTGAAATCATTTGAGCTGGCGTGAAGACTGTATGAAATATATTTACTTACATATTTCTGAACTCTGTTCAATTGGAGATAATTATTTATTAACTTACAGGTAATACATACATATATACTCTCTGCCAATCCCGTAACGGACTCGGCCTGAAGATATGTACCTATGTATGTATGTATACATGGAGTTCTTCAAGAAGCTTGAAAACGATGAACAGATCCTGAAACGGGTCGGTAACACTTAAGCCCTTGGCATGTGACCCTTAGTGTTGCAGGCATAGGCAAAGGTAAAATGCATCTGCCTTAACTTTACTCACTTTAGAGGGTTACAAAAGAACAAAGGTGGAACCACTAGTTTTTATTATGAGTTTGCAGTGTGCAAGAAAGATTTTGCTAACAATAATTCTACTAAGTTAACCTACAGTTTGTACAACGTTGTACTTACACTACAAATAGGCCACACAAGAGGACCGAGACGTGGTTCTCCCAACTCATTAACGTACCTAATTGCCATACAGCGTGCCAATGAAACAACTCGCGACTTTTTGTATTTCCTGCAGTGAATTGTACATCCGGTCGTGTTATTAAGATTGTATTAATTAAAGAAGAAAGTCATATATTCAAAGTATTTCCCATTCAGCCAAAGTATTGATTCTATCTTCCATGAATGGGTATATATATAGGTTTCGCAACCCCTTTGGTTCGAGATGACTAACAAGAAATGGAATAGAACGTGGGAAGCAACTGTACTATAACACAAAATACATCGGCAGTACCATATCTACTAAACCATTATCTGTAACTTACATACATATCATCACGCCGAGTCCCTAACGGGGTAGGCAGGGAATATAGTATATCAGTAACTTAATACTAAATAATGGATAAAAGAGATAGGGCATAATGGTTTCCCGTTCGAATCTGAAGCCGCCAGACTGAGGCAGGACGACCACCTTATAGAAGACCGTAGCCAAATTTTTTTTTGTTGTGTTCTTGCTACTTTGGTAGGGGGAGTATTGTTATATTATTGTGTTGGCAGCAGATACAGCAATACAGTATAACTCTCCGAACAAAGAGGGGCAAAGCGCAAGTGATACTTCGGTAACATGAGCATAAATAGGCTACGGTAACCGTTTCCCATCAGGTGGGCCGTATGCATGTTTACCACTCTTGTTGCATGAAAAAATTGTAGACTAGTAGTGGAAAGACATAGACCACCGTCTGGTCTAGTACAATCTAGTATACGGAATGTTGACTGTTAGTCATAAGCGCGATTTTAAAATATCATATATTATACCTATCATCACGTCCTTCAACAATGTTCCCAAGGGCGAAGGCAAAGGTGTAACAGAACCCACTTTTCATCGTAAATATATTCGGTGATGGCGAGTCCAATACCATCCCCAAAGCAAGACTTTACAAACAACTCTGAATTCGATCTCAAACGTTTTTCGGTTTCGTCATTATAACTTCCTTCACCATAAAGCTAAGCTAATTGGTGAAGACCGACGGAATTCGAACATGCAATATTTACTTTGCATGTGATTACTTAAAGCAACTCGACTGCGGCAGTCATATAAAGTTAAGACATATTTTAACATATAACGCAGGTATCGCCAGCCCTAATTGAGTGGGTCATTAGCTATTCACTTATAATTAGTCTTTACCTTCCACTTAACTCTACTGAGTGAATTTGTGTATTGGGTGGGTCCTACAGTTGCATCAAATTCTCAGAACCAATTACGCACTGTTCAATAAGGTAACGATGTACTGGCATCTATTTTCATATCTAGAAATTTGTAGGTGTATCTGAAAATAGATATGGTGACGTGTTATATATGTCGCCCACTGTAACATACACTGTCATATAAAGTGCTCATAAATTGGCTTTTTAAAAAGCATTATCAGAAAGGTTAAGCTATTATTAACTATGATTGATTTTAGTTTCTTAATTTAAAATGCACCGTCTGTGTGTATACTGCCTTATATCTGACCGAGTGGCTAGTTGTGCTGCCTGCGAAGCTAAATATCGCGGGTTCAAATCCCAGTGTGGTGCAGATATTTGTGTTATGGGCACGTATTTATACCTTTGTCTTAGATACTGTATAAGTCTGTATAAGTACATCGTTATCGCCCGGTATTCTTTTATTTGATTAAATTACTGAAGAAAGTGGAGGTATAATAATGTACGAATATCGTGAAATAATTTACAACAAGCCTCCCAGCTTTTTCGTCAATGTCATACGAGTAATTATTTTTTTATTTAAAAACAAACGCAATTAATTATAATATAAGATAGCATACACACTAAAAACTAAGATAAATTTCAACAGCCGCCGATAAGATCCAACTATACTTAAATAATTAATGAAATAACATCCATTGTTATTGCAACGAGGTCCGATAAAGCGAAGCATCGTTGATACAGTATAAATAATTATATAAAATAGCCTTATGCGTAAGATAAGCAATAAAATGTTGTCCATTAATTGTCTGTGGTAATTATAAGAACAGAAGGTTCCCGTGTTTATAATTAAAACGAATGAAGCATTGCTCTCGGCTAGTGATGTAGCTCTAATGAGCGAGTTGCTAATTAGTGAATAAACAAGGCGGATACAGGATTCTAATTGGCTTTTGGGACAAGCATGTCGCAGCCGAAGTACCCACTAGCCGTAGCTTTTATAGCAAAAACGTGTTGTCTCACATTAATTTAATTGGATAAAAAAGTAAAATTATAACAGACCTATTTTTATTCGGGCCTGAAAATAGTTCTTATGCTGTCAATGTGTTTTTTTTTATTGTGTTACTGGCAGGAAGACATTTATAAAAAAAAATATACTTAAAGCTCTGGATTGTAGTAACCCTTTCCATGACATTAAACGTATGTTGCGCATTGATTGTAGGGAACCTTTCGTCCAGTAGATAAATAGTCTTTAATAATAATACATGCAATAATAATTGACAAAGAAATAGTGTCAATAAAAAGGCAAAACCAATATTTACGTTAAATTATTATATCATTTTTACATCTACATATAAAAAAATGAGAATATAATAAACTTTACGAAATTTGATATATGTACCTATTAAAAGTCATCATTTAAATATTAAGTAAAAAAATATATATGTATATAAGTTGGTAATACTTAACTGAACCAATGATAAAAAATGTTAAATCATTAACACTAATTGTCAGTTACATAAACACCGGAAACTTTATCTTTGACCATTCGTCAGCGCAGTAATGACAATATTTATCTGCGGTTACATACACTCAGTTTGGTAGGTTTCATTCATGTTAAGGCCCAACATGTTTTTAATTTATTTGACTGTACTTTGTTTTTTTATCTATTGTGGATACATGGGTTATAGACCACACATTTTTTTTATCTATCAAGCCAGCAAGCATGGAATGTTTTTTAATTAAATACACGCGTACTTCTTACGTTACTTATTTCTTTTTATACTATAAAAAAAAATTAAGAATAAAAACTATATAAAAAACATACGAAAAAAAACTTCATAACGCCAGGATGATAAATAAGAGGGATCGAATCTTTAAGAAATACAAAATGTTTGCAACAATTAACCGGCACGCACGCAAAGGGTTAGTTGTTCAAAGAACCCTCGCTACCTACTGGTGGAGATCATTAGACGACTCTTCAAACCTGTCGCCGCATTACACTAATTGACGCAATTAGAGGGATTGCTGAACGGAAATAAAAGTCGGCTCACCTTCATGAAACGCCGGCCCGCCAATTAGACTAGCAACTTGTAATTAGCCTCTTCGGAACACACTTACGGCTGATTAGTCTTACACAGTTTCAAATCAATCACAACACAAAAAAATCGTGTTCATTTCGGTTTGAGCAAAATGTTTTTTCACACACTGAAAAGTTTTGCGCGATCGCGTGAAATCGTCGACCGTTTATACCGAGCAGCGACGTGCGCTCACCGCGACGGCTGAGAAGCGAATGCGCCACAGCGGGAGGATCTAGGCGGAGTGTGTAGTGTACCCTTCCCTTTCATAAAGCTCGCTCGTTGTGCAGCTATTCGCGTGAAGCTCGCGTTTCAGTTAAGTCGTTCTGAAACTGTAGCGACGCTTAACTCTGTAAGTGGGCAGATTTGCGCGGTATTGCATTTAGGCCTAAATAAAAACGACACTGAATCATATTACAATCGAACGGATGGTTTTGAACTATTCTACGGATCTGTTGACTGAATTGATAATATAGACTGTATAAGACCTGTATTTTCTTCTTTTACATGTAGTATTCCTTTACACATAAAATAATTAACATAAAACAACTGTGTGCCATTAATCTGTAAGGACATACATACATACGTATCTGTCTTGATAATATAAGGCTAGAGAGATAATAATATCTTAAAAAAAAATCTTATTACTTGCCATTTTAATTATTAGCAAACGTCGCTTAAGTTAATGAATACCTGAATAATTCTATTAATAAAAATCTGATTATAAATGCAAGGGTATTCATCATGATAAATCTGGTGACACTTCATTCATTTCTTTACGTTGACTTGCATCCGACTTCAAGGGGACTAACCCTTTATTTAAAAAACGTGTTTTTATACAACTTAACCTAGGTGCGGTGTATGAAAATATTACTTGATTATAAATATTTAGTATCTTATAGATGGTAGAGAAAGAAATGTCGTATTTATTAATTGAATCTCGTTGAACTATAAGGTTAAGATATTAACGACACTTTCATTAACGTTATTAATATATTATAAGCATATTAATGTTAAAACTAACTGCTTATCTGTCTGCTACGTCACACCTATTTATTAGAGCTGATCCGATTTTAATTAATTTTGGTAATGAGATTGATCAATAGGACTTTTTTGCATTTTTGTAGTGAAATACAACTTGAAGGGGTGAAATGGAGAACGAAACACTTTATGAGGATTCAAAAATATTCCTATATAAGACTGTTACTATATCGCCGGGTATTAGTTACTACTTTGAGAAAACAAATAATTGCTTCAGACCGGCCGGACTTGAACCAGTTATCTTTGTTTTACAGACGATTACTAATACCAATTAATTATTATTATTATTACTAATACCAATCGGCCACCAAAAATTGCATAAAATATAATTTTTTATGTTCGAACGAGCGACTCTTTTGAATGTGTGATAAAAAAGTCTTTATTTTCTTAACCAGTATACCTGTTTCATTCTCTCAATAGCGCTTCATAGGTACATTATTCGTATTACCCTCTTGAAATATAATTAAAAACTATTACGGTAGCGACCATAAATCATGGTTTATTGCACCCCTTTTACGTCGGCTTAATTGATTCAATACAACATTGCCACAATAAAGAGATAACAAGGTAGTCGAGGCACCAATACCAGACACTTTATAAGCCAGTTTGTATAACTCTTGTTTTTTCCCTTCATTTTTTTAGAATAGTTGTAACGAGGTTGATATGGTTTGGTATAATGTAAAAAGCCTTAATGCTGAGTGGTTTAATTTGTTACTTATATCATGGATGTAGGGTCAAATCCCGGTGATATATCTGCCATACCACCGTGAAGGAACTTCTATATTGTGAAGAGAAATTGAAAGCTATTCCTCATGGGCAACCCTGAGCAACGACCACTGCTCACCCTAACCTATGCTATAATAAATACATGTATGCTTATATTTATTATAAATAAAATGTTAAAATTCCGTTTACAAAAAACATTACCGGTTTATTTCAACATACTTTTCATAGGAGGAGGTTTCTCAATTCGACCGTATATATTTTCTTCTTTTAGTTGGAGTAGAACATGATGATTATATTAACATGTAATTATTATAAGTAAGTAAGTTAGTTTAAAATAACCATAGAGTACATTTTTTATCTGTTCCTCGTTAGTCGATAGTCGTAAACTACAGTTTAGTATTACATAGTTACAAAATCATTTCCGTAATATCTTACTTACGACACCATAAATTATGATAACTCTTGTCCCGCCATCATTTTAAGGATAACATATCTTGTTACTAACAAGATAACGTAGGCAGTTCGTAACACAGAAAACTGAGTGCGCCTTAAGTGATAACAAAGCTTTTAATATTCAGTCAGAAACTGGAGTCAATCACACCACGAGCTTTGCGGTGAAGGAATATATCACGGGGAAACCTGCATATGTTTGCAAAGAAAAACAAAGACGTATGTATAGTCGCGCTTGAGCAACGGCGATGGACTTGCCAAGTCAAGTTGGCACTTAAAATATATCTCTGAAAAGTGGTTGTGTGGGTGTGTGTTGTCTTTGACTATCCCACGATTGAGAAGAATGACAGCTTATAGGTAGAAGAACCTGTAGGTATGAAGAGATCATTGAGAAACTGCAAAAAAGTCTTCATTCGAAAGCTTTATTTTTTTATATATATTTAATTTGGGTCTCTAAACTCGTGTAGATCAATATCTAACGATAACAATATATTGCCTAATCTTACTAACATTATAAAGGCGAAACTTTTGTAAATTTGGATGTTTAGATGTTTGTTAGTCGTTCTTTTCAATTTGTTAGTTTATTTGGCTGAAAGTTGAAATGGTGACGGCTTATATCCAGAGTTAGGATATAGGCTACATTTGAATACCGAAAAATTCAAAGTTCTAATATTATAAAGTATGTTGCTCTTTCACGGCATAGCAGCTGAACCGATTTTAGCAGGAAAATACTAAAGCTACTTTTTCGCATACAACCGGGCGAAGCCGCGGGCAGAAGCTTATATACATAAAGAAGAGTAATATAAAATCACTAAATAATTAAATAAATGTCTGTTTGTGTCCCTGTTTCCGTAGTTGCTACTAACATTTGTGTTTTAAGTTGTCAAATACATAGTTTACTAACGAATGATCCTTATTGGCCGAAATAAATGCAATATTATTGATTTATTTATTTTATATCTAATAATATCGTTATGTGGTGAAAATCAAACCTTTAGTATCAAGTTTCACACATAGTCCGAAGCCTGACTTATGCTTAAGATCGTCTAAAATATATACCCATTAAATGTAGCCTTGTGTATACAACCCTTACAGGGGACTAGCGTATGTAATATCAACCTTACCCTGAGTTAAAGTTGAGTTACCCAGAGTTGACGGACGTTGGGTCTAGTGGTTAGAGTTCCTGACTGCGAAACTTGAGGTCACATTTGTGATAAACACGAGTTTTTGTACCTTAGTCTTGGATGTCCTATGTATATTTTTACATATGTATCTATGCATTTATAAAGGTAAATATATCGTATATATATATATCCTCACGCCTTCCCACAAGGGTCCCCGAAGGGGTAGGCAGAGGTGTATAGGTGATACCCACACACCCACTTTCCGCCAGAGGTATATTAGGTGCCAACGTGACAGATGGCGAGTCCATCGCCGTTACTCCAGCACAACTATACATACGCCTTTGAATTTCTTCTCAGACGTATGCAGGTTTCCTCTCGATGTTTTCCTTCACCGAAAGCTCGTGGTGTGACTAATCACTGTACTTAAGTTCAGAAAAAACTCATTGGTACAGTCGGGATTCGAACTTGCGACCTTTGCGTCGCAGGCAACTGCTCGAACCACTCGGCCACCGCGTAGGGACACAACACAATAAATTGTGTTATTTGGCTACGGACTTCTATAAGGTGTAGGTCCTACCCCTGTCGGGCAGCTCCAAATTCGAACGGGAAACCCGTTATGCCCTACCTCTCTTAATTCTTGATTTAAGTATTTATACTTTACGAAAATCCAAACTATCAAGTATGAAACCACACAAATATTCTTGACCACTTAACTAAACTGAATCTCGACAACGCCGCACAAAGCTAGAACTTGTATAAAAATTCTACGTCGTAAATCTAAACACTCCACACTCGTGTGCGTTTAATTTATTGCCGAGTAACCCGAGACGTGTTCCTTTACAAATAAACTCGGCTTTTAAAACATTTTCAGCGACGTTTTGTTCGCTACTCATTCGGAAACCTTCCTCTAACCGTCTTGCAGGGGTTACTTTCAATACGTCTTAATACGACAATCCTTTGCCGATTGAATACATGTATTTAATTATTTACAACCTTAAGCAAATGCAATAAGGATCAAATTATTTACGAACTTATATTTGGAACTGTTCATCCAACCCTTTTGGAGTTCAACCCGATATTGTTGAATAGCTTATAATTTCCATTTCCTTCTAGTGTATTAGCACAAACAGAAACCTGTTTCTATTACATTGTACTGTGTTATTAAGTTTTATACGATCCACTCACTCCTTTATTGGGTTAAGGACTTTGATACCGTTGAATGAGTGCTGATGAATAGACAATTCCGGATGAGTCGTTTCTTTATCCTTAATATGACATACATGCTGAAAAGAGTATTTTAAGGTTATTATGTATTCTGGGCACCTTACCAAAAGCGCGAAGGACACTTAACTAGACAGAGTCAATATAACACCATCCTTATAAAGATGTGGAGATATACTTAGATGTATCCAGACCACCTATAGTATGTATTATGCCTGAAAAACGGCGATGGACTCGCCTTTGTCACGTTGACAATTAAAATATAAAATCTGCCTACCCCTTGGGGTACTACGCCAGTTGGTTAGTCCATCAAACGATAGCTACTTACAGAATATAAAGCAGCTAAGAACCAAATTATCCTTTCATGAGACGAGACCTGCTTGAAGATATAGGTGAGCATTTATGAAGAGACTAGTATGGATAAACCGGTATACGTCTGTAAAAGGTGCCTAGAGAGAGCTGGCGCTCTACTCTCTTTCCCTACCACGTGAGTGACTCCATCTGATGATATATGTACCTTAAAGTATGTATTGTTACCTTAAATGTTTCACCCGCTATCCTTGCAACGGCGTATAATCAAATAATTTGAAGCAAACCAAAGAATAGCATTTGTTGAAAACAAATTTATCACCTCTTTAAAGCCGCTTAACGAAAAAACCACGAAAAGAAATCCGCCACCGTTTCCGAGTCGGCTTTCATTGAATACGACTTAAGCAATTAATCATTCTTATCAGTGCCTTGAGTTGAGCTGAGGGATCGACTGACCATTGAGTCGTTGTTGTGGGGCGAACGGGCCATTGTGAGCCATTTGGTCCATTGTTGCCAGCCATTGTGCCGGAAACTGATGACGCCTCCGACCGCCCCGTGTAATCTTACGATTAGTCTTCGGCAACGCGTAAGGAGCCGATTGACTGGTTATTATTAAACTAAGACACTTTGCTGTATCACTCAATTGAGGATCCTATTAAGTAGGTTCTCTTAATTAGCTAAGTAATTAAGAATAGATGTATCACGATGCAATGAATATTCGTTTATTTGTAAAATAAATTATTTAACCTTTTCCAGCAATATGACAAATAATTTCAGAAGTTTTAATGAATGATGAAAAACTGATGCGAACGGAAGAAAGTGTGTGTCCATGTTATTACTTCTAGATAGTTCGGAATTGTTGTGGGAAGGATAAATATAAGAGTATACTATACCTATAGTAATGTATACCTCGTTTGTCAAGTACGAATATAAATCTTATTGATAAATAGTTTGTACAGTTGCGCCATTCAACAAATAGCCAGACACCAGTCCAAAATGGTGATTAAATAATTAATATTGTTTCCTGCTTTATCAGCTTTTGTGCAATGTAATACCATAAATTATACAGAAATTAACTAACATGCCGAACAATTAAAGTGCAATTTTAACGACTTTCCAAATAACCCCCTTTCGTCGGCTTTACCGCTAGCGCTAAACGACTCCCACCGAAGAAAACAACGAAACTGGAATTTGCATAAATTAAACGGTGGCACCTTTTGCCAGTTGACAAAGTGTGCTAATGACAGCTTTAGGCTCTCACGCGAAGTGATCCAGAGTCACGTGACAACGGGTACCGATCCTCATAAAACAATTGCGCTATACCCATAAATACGGAGGTAGGATAGAACGGGATATTAATAAAAGAGAATCCTTATCGTTTCACATTGAGCCATCTTGGAGTCATAATTAAAAGCTCTAGTAACGATTTGAATAAATCTCCTAACTGATTACTTCAAGCAAGCGTGCAAGAAGAGGCAGAGGAAGGCCACGTTCCAACTACCTGGATCAAATAGATCGGACTCTGAAGGACGGGAATGTTGAGAGTACTCGAAACCGACGAGCATGTATGAAGAGACTGATGAATATGGACGAAGCGAAAGAGGTATGTAAGTCTAGAGAGAACTGGCGCCCTACACTTTGCCTACCCCGTTAGGGACTTGGCGTGATGATATGTATGTATGTATGTAATTACTTCAGTTGGTATTAGTTTGGTATAGCCAATGAGTCTTTCTGGATTCGCATTTGCAATTTTTTTGTCACAGGCGGGTGCTCGAACCACTCGGCAACCACGTTCCATGTTCGATGCCTAAAAATAAATATTCGACAGTAATTTTTTTTTATTCAGATCCTGAAGACTAATATGAAGCAAGGAGAAAATATAAATAAAGCAAGAGAAAGGTACTCGCAGATTTTCCATAATGGCCAAATGATTTTATGCAAAACGGTCCGCTACACCGCGGTACTTAGTACAATTTTGTTTACTTGAACTGTTTAAGAACCGCCTTCTGGCACAGAATTAAGGGGATTTTAACTCTCTGTTTTCATTATGTTAAGTACTTTACCGTTTGGTGTAAGGCTCATAACAATTGCAAATGTTGCTATCATTAAGTTTTATAAGTGCATACATGCAAGAACTCAAATACATTGCGAACTTTTATTATTAGGTATTATACCACTAAGGTGACAGACTAAGCGGAGGGTAAGCGGTAACCACCGCCTATAGAGGCTTGCAAATAACCCTTGAGGGTATCCACTCACTCACTTCTTTTAAATCCCTCCATTCTGTACTCTCTAGGAAAACCTCAACGAGAAGTTCTTTCCCATCCTGAATGTTTGCGAGATTGAACTACATTGAAAACGGACAGTGAGACTTGTTTGAGTCTATAGGGATACTGCGTCAGAGTGACTTACGGTGGTAGACATTAGCTTATTTTCTCGCATCGTATTGCCTCACCACGTGCCACCGTTACGGTATATACCTTCATAATACAAAGCACAATCGCATGTAACCGTCTGTACGCCTTTAAAATACGTGCTGTAGGTACCTTTTAAACTATGTATAAGTTTCAAATGAGATTTTCATCAATGGATAGTGAGTGCATTACCCAAACGCACGCAGTAGTATTCGTATACCTTTATGAACTTAGCGCGAGTGAAACCGCGAGTTATATCTAGTGAAAACATAAAACAAAAAAGGAGTTGAATTAAAGAAACGAGGTCAATCATAATTATGTAGTGCTAACCTTAAAACGATAAAACGGTGCATTTAAGTGTAAAATAAATCCTAATTGCTGTAATATTGCGGCGTCTAGTAGTCGAGTAAAAAATACAGTTGCGAATGAAGAACCCTGAGCCCATTGCTAGGCCACAGCTGACTGAACAATCATAAGTTAATGTTACGTAAAGTAAACTTTTTGTTTATAACTTATTCACTTAAGTAAGACAATCGATTACGGGACCTAGGCTTAGCTGCAACTCATTTCTGGGTCGACGGCGCGTAAGCGATACCTCTGGTGTTGCTAGCGGCTGTAACAGCTTACCATCAGGTGGACCACTCGCTCGTTGGCCACCCGTGTGTTGTATCAAACATCTATAGTCACACGTAAAACCGATTGCTGGCGTGGCAACTGATTAACGGAAGTCACTGATTAAAAATATTAAGTTGTCACAATTTGAATTTTTTGTATTTAATGATAATTAATGTCCAATAAATAAACAGTCAGTCATAATTTTGTGGAAAAAATTGTAATAATTTTGACATTATGCCATATTTAGTTCTCGTCGTAATCTGTTCTTTTATGCATATTACTTGTCCAAAGTATTTTTGATATTTCACATCTGCCAGGCGTCCCGTGACGGCTCATATTTTTTACTATTATAGGCTATAAAATTCCTTGATGCTAAGACACTAGATGTATTTTAAAAACTTAAAATCAGTTGTAAATAAATAAAATGCAGTACATGTTTACCGCACATGGGTCCCTTAGCAGTTCCTCCATACAGCATATAAGACACGAAAAAAGTCAACACATTTATTTAAAATCGTTAAAAGTATAAGCCTATTCAAACTTTTTAGTAAAACTGTAAACTGATACCGAAACTTGGAAAGCAATTTTTTGCTGACCACAACAATAGGTGAGCCTTCAAAATTCGTGCAGACCAAATCGATGTTACCAAACGTGACAAATCACAACATTATATACGGGGATTTGAATAACGAGATCAGTCTTACCCCACCGCCGAGCCATGGTTCATGGGAAATGTAAACATTGGGGAAGACGGGGCATTATGCTCGAACTAATCCGCAAATTAGTTGATAAATACTCTACCGCCATAAAAGTATCCCGTTGGAACGATAACATACGCTTAGGTAATATTATGATAAACATAAGTCGGATATTAAGTGACACATTGTTGGCTTAGAAATTATAAGTACTAAACAATGTTTAAATTAAGGTGCTACAAAGTCTTGTGGACTATGCAGTTTGTATATTTGTCAGTAGGAAGTAGCGTACACGTAATAACAGGTATAAAAATATATTGTGATAACTGTTCACATTTAATTCAAGATTTGGTAGGTGCACGTAGTGATATTGTGACTATTACATACATACATATCATCACGCCGAGTCACGTCCTAACTGGGTAGGCAGAGAGTATAGAGCGCCAGTTCTCTCTAGACTTGCATACCTCTTTCGCTTCGTCCACATTCATCAGACTCTTTATCGTCAGTTTCGAGTACTCTTGAAGTTCCCGTCCTTGAGCGTCCGATCGATATGATCCAGGTAGTTGGAACGTGGCCTTCCTCTGCCTTCTTTCTCTCTGATTCGTCAATCTTTCTTCTCTCATCCTTTCTATCTTTCCAAACCAACGACTAATACTCTTGAAACAATAAGACAAGGTAATCAGTCCAGTTGACCACCAAATAAATCAGAACCTGAAAATAAAGTTGCTTAACCCCGGCGGCCCAATCGTCCATTCAGCACGCGGCGGGGCTATAAAATTAAATAAATCCGTTATTTTTCAGGCTGAGAAATGTGCGGCTGAGCGGCCGCCGTGGTGAGCGCCGGTCAATCGGGCCGCACGATAACGGCCCACATTTGTAAAGATTTTGTCCCGGCCCACGCCGAAGCGTAGTGGCCATACGTTTACTATAGACTTCCAAAGCTAATAGAAATGATATTGGTAAATAAAGCTTATAATATATAAAGAGTGTAAAAGAAAAGGCAGAAGAAGACCACACGCTTACTACGACTACCAATTCGAATCCGGCGAGCATTAAGATGATGCGTAAGACGTCTGTAAGTCTAGAGAACAGGCGCTCTTCTCTCTCTGCCTACCTCGTAAGGGAATCATCCAACTTATTCATTCTCTTCATTATACGTTGAAGAGTTAACCTCACTTTCCCGTTACTTCCATGTTCAATGTACAGTGAGCGTACATCGCTGGACTCAAATTAAAACCATAATATCTGGAGTATAAAGAACTATCCCTATAAAATTTTAATACCTTGTTTACCTCAATCGCTACGAATGATAAGAGTTATGTCTAAGCTTGTTTCTATATTCAAACCGTGGAAATTACTCTTTTATATTTTCCTGATTTATATAAAATCAATAAAAATTTTAACAGGCCAATTGCATTTATCACTGAAAAACACTTTAAAAAAGTTGGATTTTAAATTCACCCCATTTGTGCGCAAAATTGTGTATTGGCTGTGACGCAGAGACCTTTTAACAATTCCTTAATGTAAGCTCCTATCTCCCGATTATATGGTCTACATCATAAGGCGCACTAAGCAGTAAGGCTAAGCCGGGAACAAATGAAAATTGATTTTAAGATTGTACTGCGGCGAGTTGACAAATATCACGGCCTTATTTCATAGCCTACGTATTAACTTCACTCCCTTCGTATGTATAAAGGTCCAAAACTATTTACGCAACTATTTCGTTAAGGGAATAGTGTTTGTTTAGTAAAGAAAAATTATATATACATATGTAGATATGCCAGAAATAATATGTCGGAATGTTTAAGAAGAAACATTTATTTTTTAATGTTTGTATATTTGTAAGTGAGCATTTATGAAGATATTGTTGAACGTGGACGAAGCGAAGTTTTCTAACGGGATTCCGTTAGGGACTTGCGACGAAATATTTATTTAGGTCCCTTAATAATCACTATAAAATTTTTACCATTCCCGTAAGTATACAATTAAACATGAACACTATAGAAATTATTGTCATAAAATTACTGAAGGTATATATTGAATATATATTAGCTTGTCAAAACGTTATCTAATCAAAGCAAGTCATAAGATGCGCGTATATTGCAGAGTTAGTCAATTCCAGGTTTATGAAAAGTTACACAGTTTAAGTAAATAGAGGCTCAGAAATTCAGGCCACGAGGGGTAATAATTAGGTTGTTGAGGGGGAGGGGTACACGAAAGTTACACGTGACGTCACTCATCTGCATCCTACGCCCCTGATGCAAATTTAAACACAGTTTAAGTACTCTTTTTACTTCACCAATTTTTTCCCGTTTACGGCGCCAGTTGGCAGCGTCGTATATACAAAATATTTTTTAATTGGTTAATTTTTTGGAACAATGGTTTTTAATCATTCTCTACATATTGTATCCTATTATTATTATTATTTTGCTCAATTTGTGGTACATTAATTATAAATCCTGTAAAATATATTCTTTGCATAATCTAACTACAAAGCATCTATATTAATTTATTGCATATCCCATTAGGACCATCTAAAAAGTGCATATCAATGGATATTAAAATGAATTTAGTTTTTTGTAACGCACAAAACGTGGACCGAATTCTAATGTCGTTCATTGATGGAATCTGAACTTATGATCTCATTCATTCATTCATTCAATTTTTTTAATGGAAATGTTCGAACAGGTTTGAATGAAGAAGGAATTATTCAGCGTGAACGCATTACTTCACGAAACTAATTGTAAAAATAAAAAAGAACGTTCATATTCGTGGGAATGTGACGGTGTGTAATGAGTTGTCGAAAAAAATACTGTTTAACGTTGTCAGAGGGACGTGATTAAGTTTGGGGCTTAATATCCGGCGGGGATGCGCAAGACATAATGCACTTTTGCCTTTATCTCATAGGGGTGTACATAAATTCAACACAAATATTTATTTCCGAAACCTAATACCAAAATAATAGTATGTTAGTACAAGCAATTTTTCGTTATAAATAGAAGCTTAAGGCTTATTTTGTTGCTTTGGGTATATTATTTAAATAAGGCTTATTTTGTTGCTTTGGGTATACTCGCCTAATCCGTACGGGGCCTCGGCATGATGATATGTAACGTATGTTTGTAATATATATGTCATTCACATGTGTTGTTTAATATAGTAAAATTAAATATGAAAATAGAGAGATGACTACCTAGCTTTTATACATCTGAAATAGCTCGTTTTATTATTAAGCTAGAATCAACTGTGTCAGCTAAAGTAAATAATTAAATACAATTTTATCTAAAATAACGTAAATTTTTATCCTATGACAGTATTTAAAAAAAATTGTCGTATAACTAACTACTTACAGATAAAAATAAACATTTGACCCAAATCGGTATCTTGCCGCAACGTGCCAAGAAGAATAGCAGCATTGCCACTCTGGATAACAATGTTGACGCTCAGAATATTTTATTTCAATCACTCATTAATAATAATAATATAGTCAAAAGCTTTGAGAGTTAATAGTGTCTTCTTACCTATTCCGATACCTTTTTTAATAACTAGGAAAGCAAATATATTAAGTGAAAGTGACAACCCTACTAATTTGCCATATCAACTGGCCAGTAGCGAATAGAATACGACGACCGCAACAGTAGGGACGCACGCCAGATATCAAGCTACTGCAATTTTCCGCTGCAACGTTAAACACAAATACCATTTTACACCCTAAGCTTTTAGTAATAAGGATTATTAAACGCACTGCAACGACACAATGAATGGTAAATATATATTGGCGTTGAATAGTTAGCTAGGGAGGGACGTGTGTATGACGTTATAAAATAAAATTGAAGCCACAAGGGCGCTCGACACGGATCTAATTAAATGATAAGTGTGATCTAAGATTAATGTGCTGTACCAAAGAGGACGCTGGCTAAAGTTCTTATGAACGATTCGCATTCAGCTTTAAGCACGAAGTAATTAAAATATTAACTATAATTGAGTAATGTTCGCACGTCTTAATATTTATTTATAGTGGCAAACAGGTATTCCGTGCCATACTTGCAACTACAAAGGTAGCCGACTACAAAATCAAATATTACTAATTAGAATAATCAAAACCAGAAACAGGATATCAAGAAATTATGGAAGGTAACTTCAAACCGGTGAGCATGTTTAAATAGACTGGTGAATGTGGATGAATTGAGAGATGTCGGAAAATATTTAGAGAACTGACGCTACTTCTACTATACTCTCTCACTTTTTTCAGTAAGTTGGTCGCCGTAATGATTTGTTCGAAGTGATGTAAGATATGAAAAGAGCTGAATGTAAACGATGTATGCACATTTAATGGTAAGCTATTTCGTTTGTTTATTGCAATCAACAAAGCCAATAAATTTCTTCCAAGGGTGTCGTTTATATTTAATTTATAGCTATCTGCCGCCATAGTAATGTAGGATGTCGTTAAAATCTATTTACTTCGTGCACATCGTGTACATAATATATTTAACTATAACGTGAGGAATGGGATGAATGGGAATCACACATATGAAAAAACCCCTATTCTACCCGTTGTCTTGAGTGTTTTATTAACTGTGTCAATGTGTATTATCATAAAATATATAAGTCATCGGTAGAACACACCAACTTTCCGAGAGAGATATATTTTAGGTGGCAACCTGTCAGATGACGAGTCCATCGCCATCGTCGACCAACTTAAGCGGGACTATACATATGCCTTTGAATCTCAGGTAAACAGGTATTCCGTGCCATACTTGCAACTACAAAGGTAGCCGACTACAAAATCAAATATTACTAATTAAGGCACAATTACTAATAATACAAATAATAAATAGGTACCCTGGGACAATTCCATTCAAATTCACATAGTCTCAAACTATGCAAGACTATTATGGAAATTAGACAACGATATACATCCTTATATATATATATATGACTATGTATATATCTATCTATATATATATATAGATAGATATATACATATATACATAGATCATCCAAGACAAATGTACAAATACTTGTGTTCATCGCACAAATATCAAGAATTGAATCCGCGACCTAGAGTTTCGCATTTAGGAACTCTGACCGCTAGACCAGACGTCCGTCTAAATAAAGGTTTGGTTCTCACGACACTTAGTCGAGGGTTACGCTAACTTTCATTTATTCTGCGGCATAGAACCAAATACCATAATGAATGGAGTGTAATCCTAACTTCGCATTAACACTAAAATAAAGATTAGGGGTACAAACGACCGCGTCACGTCATAATAGTGCTAACCATTAAGTAGAATTTACTGTTGAGCAGCTTCGTATGGATCTGTTACGTTCTATTCTTATGCTAATACATTTATGGACAAAAACGTTTTCGCTTCCACACAACCATTGCAAATCAATTATAAAAACGTTTATTTCGTACTGGTTTACTAAAATTGTTACGTTTTATATCAATTTAAAATGTCATATTGCGAGTCTTTATAAAAGTTCAGGATACACCAATACAGATACCTTGATCAGTCGATTCTAGACTTAAACACTTGTCAGAATCAATATTATTAGTAAGTGCGAGCTACTTACCATATACTTACTTGTATAGTCGTGCTTGAGTAACGGCGATAGACTCGCCATCTGTCACGTTGGCACCTAATATACCTCTGGCGGAAAGTGGGTGTGTGGGTATTACCTATACACCTCTGCCTAGAAGTGGGAAGGCGTGAGGATATAAGTTACTTACCGTTTCTAATTATATAATTATTTGCAGTGCTGCTGTTCCCATACTTACCTTTGACCTTTAGTGGGGAAGACAGCAAGTATGTTGCAACTGTCTTTACGATAAAGGTAAACATCGAGAGGAAACCTGCATACGTTCGTGGAGAAATTCAAAGACTTATGTGTGATGCTTGAGTCATTGATGAACTCAGCATCTTACACGTTAGCACCTAAAATATATCTCCGGCAGTACCCATACACCTACCGTAGAAATAAATATATTTAGAGTACCAATTTTAGATCGAATCCGCTACTAAGAGATACACTGAGGAACTAATGTGAGAGGTTTTGGTAGAGAAAGATATCGTTTTTAGGTCAAAGAAAAGTATGCTATGTCGGTTTGGATAAGCCCATCCAAAAAGAATGAAAAGATGAGTGATTAAAAAGTTACCTAGATCAAACCAATCGATAAATGAAATTAAGAGTTGAAACTGGCGAACAAGTAGGAGAGACTGAATGCAGATGACATAAATGAGCTCAGTGTGGAGAGGAGAGGACTAGAACTCTACTATCTATGACAGCGACGTTGAACCAAAAAGCTCGCATATAATGCAATTTACCAGTCAGTGGACAAAAACTACTTGATTATGTGCAATATAAAATAGTCCGAAGCAAATTAATTACCGATTAATTAAAGCCCTGACCCCATGGAATCAATAGTTCGTTAAATCATCGCGCTATAGGCTATGTTTGTCGAGCACTCGAGACTGGTAGACTGCCGATCGCCATTAGGCACATTATCCGGGATTTGTGCCCGTTTGCGCGACCAATACACCCGCAGATTGGTGATAACATGACGCGTGCTAAATGATCCCGCTTTGACATTCGCGAGCACACTTAGTTAACATAGCTGTGGAAATTACTAGAACTGTCAAATGACTTATCTTTATTACTAATAGTAGTATTAAAAGATGCTGAGTTTGTTTGTTTGCTTGAACGCGCCAATCTCAGGACTACTATTCCACGGTGAAAAAATACGTTTGTCGAGAAAGGCTATAATATTATATATAATACCCAAGAGAGTTTATAAAAATTTAATGCCAGGGCAATCGCGGAAACATCTAGTTGTTTCATAAATAAGAACTGAGCTACATATCAATGCTGTAGTGTATCTAGTTGTAGCAATTGTGAACGATGTAACATACTTCTGAAAACAAACAACTTAATTGTAATATTCTTGTGTTAATGGGTAACACAAGAATAATCTTTACACTTTTCCCACAACAGTAAAAGGGGTTGGCAGGTGGCAGGACATACATTTAGATGCCACGTGACAAATGGTGAGCTAAAGTACATATTATAATAATAAATATCCTCACGCCTTCCCACAAGGGTCCCCGAAGGGGTAGTCAGAGGTGTATAGGTAATACCCTCACACCCACTTTCCGCCAGAGGTATATTAGGTGCCAACGTGATAGATGGCGAGTCCATCGCCGTTACTCCAGCACGACTATACATACGCCTTTGAATTTCTTCTCAGACGTATGCAGGTTTCCTCTCGATGTTTTCCTTCACCGTTAAGCTCGTGGTGTGACAAATCACTGTACTTAAGTTCAGAAAAACTCATTGGTACAGTCGGGATTCGAACTTGCGACCTTTGCGTCGCAGGCAAGTGCTCGAACCACTCGGCCACCACGGCTCTAAATATATAAATAATAATAATAATAATAATATAATATATATCCTCACGCCTTCCCACAAGGGTCCCCGAAGCGGTAGGCAGAGGTGTATAGGTAATACCCACACACCCACTTTTCGCCAGAGGTATATTAGGTGCCACACTCGTATATATATATATATACGAGTGTAAATTTAAATTCGAAAATATATCGAATATATCGAGTTTTTAATTGAAATATAAGCAGTTGTTATTTTCTTTCTAGCCTTTAAGTCTAGTTAGAACTGGCTCTCAACTCTCTTTGCCTAAGCTATGCGGTACTTGGCTGACTGATTGTACTGATATTATAATATGTATATAACACAGATATAATTTTAACATTCTAACAGTTCTCACCCTTGTTATTTCTAGTACTTACTTATTGCTTGTTTGCCAGAGAAATGGCCTCACGCGCCGCGCACGCGACTGTAACGGGTTATCTTTACTTACATCACCGCGTGCGGGTGACACTTGTGCGGGGGCAATAATGACCCCGATTCACAATACTTGATTTATAAGCACGTTTGCGTGTTTCGTTACTGTAACGTGATCTTCATGCTTTTCTGAGAATTCACAATAAAATCTAGTAAATAGTTAGTCCCGCTATAGATAGTGCCACCTACGAAGACGCGCCCCACTAAAGTTCCTCATAGTTTATAGTGTAAATGTGCAACCTTCCACTAATGTTTGAGTATTTTCGGTACACACTGATTACACACAAGAGTGCACACGCACACTATAATTAATGGACTCCCTGCGTCCCACTCGACTAGATGGCATTGCACAAAAATTGCATGTTCCCATCTCGAATGTGCCAATGTATTTTTCTGAACTTATTTCTAGGAAAACAAGGGGATTACACATGCGTTTGAGAAGAACGTCAAAGGCGTATTTATAGTCGTGCTTGAGAAACAGCGGTAGACTCGCCATCCGTCTCGTTGTCACCTAAATAGGCGAAGCATCGGCGTGTTAAAGGTCTGCCCCTTCTACCCTTTCGGGGTAGTAGGTACCCTCTCTTATTATGACAGCGTCGAGATTTATATATAAAAAAATTTACATTGGCCGTTTCGTGTTTATTATACAAAAACATATGACAAGTTTCTATATGATTTCTTGTAGCAGACAACTCGAGAACAAGAAGTTGCGGCGACCCCATCCGATCCTCAATAATCTTACCCACCTACCTACAGTAAATACGTGCATAGCTTGCGCGCCACTCATTTGTACTGCCGACATTTTAATAATTCCATATTTTTCTACAAGTTGCAGCTACTTACTTAAATCAGACTTATTATAAGTACCTTAATTTAAGCTCTCAGTAGTTTAGGATATTATATGATGTTAACTTTGAGCTATATGGTTTATTTAAAACACATTCTAGACCAAATCGGTCAAATACTCAAGGAATAATCAATAAAACGTGAAGAGTTCTTAAAATCGACGATCATTTGAAATGTGGATACATCCGAGGTTTGTAAGCCTTGTGCCGTGTGAAGAAGCATAGCTTTATGATATTAATTACTAGCTGTGCCCGCGACTTCGTCGGCGTGGACGGCTTTTTTATCTTTCGTAAAAATGTTATTTTTTTCAATAAAAAGTGTCCTATGTTACTTTTAATACCTCCAAGAATATGTGTACAAAGTTTTATGATGATCGGTTTAGTAGTTTTTACGTGAAAGCGTAACAAACAAACTTACATTCACATTTATAATATTAATTAATAAGGATAAGCTCTTCAAAATAACAAAACACAAACAAGCAGACATTAGCTCAAAAGTCAGTAAATTTCAGTGACAACTACAACGCCCGCCGCGCTACATCCCACGGCAGCAGTGTCTTTAGAATTTTAATTAAATTGTTCATTGGCTCAATTAAATCGATTATTAAAAGGCATCGACTCCCGATGGGGTGAAATGTTGCCTTCGCTCCATACTCAACGAATTGCCTGCTCGTGGAATTCCACATTACAGCGGTAGTATGTGTGAGCATTATTAATATAAATACCGTTGTATATTAATTAAGTCGTGTAAGTCTGGTTTCACAAAATATGTATTTAATTTGGTAATATTATAATATTTCATAGTTGTGGTGATTTTTTAATTACTTTTATTGTTGTAGATGTAAAATGGATCGAGAATCCGAAATACGAATTCCTAATTACTCTTTAGATGGATTAATGGTGCAAGGCTCCCCCATAAGGTTCCCGAAGGGGTAGGCAGAGGTGTGTTGGTAGTACTCACAAACCCACTTTTCACTCTCCGCCAGAGATATATTTTAGGTGCCAACATGAAGGTGGCGAGTCCATCGTCGTTACTCAAGCACGACTATACATACGCCTTTGAATTTACATCAAACGTATGCAGGTTTGGAGTGTCTAATCGTGGTACTTAAGTTCGGAGAAACTCATCGGTAGGTTAGGTACAGTCGGGATTCGAACTTAAAAAAATCTTTGTGTTGCAGGCAACTAACTATTCGAACAGCTCAGCCGTCACGGCTCTTACTACTTAAATTATTTTAAATAACTACTTAGGTACATATAAATAACAATGTTTATTGAAATTAAATAAATCCTCACACGGGTCTCCGAAGGGGTAGGCAGAGGTGTATAGGTAATACCCACACACCCACTTTCCGCCAGAGGTATATTAGGTGCCAACGTGACAGATGGCGAGTCCATCGCCGTTAGGTACTTATATTTCTTCTCAGACGTATGCAGGTTTCCCCTCGATGTTTTCCTTAACCGTAAAGCTGTGTGACTAATCACTGTACTTAAGTTCAGAAAAACTCATTGGTACAGTCGGGATTCGAACTTGCGACCTTTGCATCGCAGGCAACTGCTCGAACCACTCGGCCACCACGGCTTTATTGAAATTGAGGTAAAATAACCATTGGATGTTGTGTTCCACCCGTGGAACTCATAAAATGCATCAGTAATTAGAAGCAATATCGAGTTATAGCCCGTAGCCACAGACAATAATAGGGTTTCCTCCAGCGTCATATTTTAAAGGCCGGAAATTGTCTACAGGCAATGGCAAATTGTTAAAGAGTTACCGTCTACCTTATAGGTATGCATTTCCCGTTCGCAGAAGAAAGCTAGTTAGTGCCTAAGTAATTATATTGAATGTATCGATTTTCTATTACGAAATGGAGTTCTACAAGGCGATGTTCTTGTACCCATGTAATTGGTAGTAGAGAGGCATGTTACGTTGGTTTGGACATTAAGAAAGCAAAAGCGAAGAAAAGGTTGATAAAATAGACCAAAATTTTGTACAGTAGGTAGGCGAGATATGAGATGGAGTAGTATAGAGTGATATGAGATAGAGGATAAAGTAGAGAATAATCAAAATCAGAATCAGGATATCAAGAAATTATGGAAGGTTACTTCAAACCGGTGAGCATGTTTGAATAGACTGGTGAATGTCTATGAATTGAGAGATGTCGGAAAATATTTAGAGAACTGACGCTACTTCTACTATACTCTCTCACTTTTTTCAGTAAGTTGGTCGCCGTAATGATTTGTTCGAAGTGATGTAAGATATGAAAAGAGCTGAATGTAAACGATGTATGCACATTTAATGGTAAGCTATTTCGTTTGCTTATTGCAATCAACAAAGCCAATAAATTTCTTCCAAGGGTGT
Organism: Drepana arcuata; assembly: GCA_016069955.1. Classification (NCBI taxonomy): domain Eukaryota; kingdom Metazoa; phylum Arthropoda; class Insecta; order Lepidoptera; family Drepanidae; genus Drepana; species Drepana arcuata. The sequence goes on from JACCPG010005163.1 coordinate 157,824, forward strand.
CGTTTATATTTAATTTATAGCTATCTGCCGCCATAGTAATGTAGGATGTCGTTAAAATCTATTTACTTCGTGCACATCGTGTACATAATATATTTAACTATAACGTGAGGAATAGTACCCTTTTAACTATATTTTGTTTAACCTTTTAAACTGTTTTGCATTTAACATCAAAGTAGAAAAAAATACTGTCTCGGGTAGCTCGGTGTGTATATTGGCTCACCGCCTTAGTTGAGCCATCTGCGGGAATCACACATATGAAAAAACCCCTATTCTACCCGTTGTCTTGAGTGTTTTATTAACTGTGTCAATGTGTATTATCATAAAATATATAAGTCATCGGTAGAACACACCAACTTTCCGAGAGAGATATATTTTAGGTGGCAACCTGTCAGATGACGAGTCCATCGCCATCGTCGACCAACTTAAGCGGGACTATACATATGCCTTTGAATTTCTTCACAAACGCATGCAGATATTCTCTCGATGCTTCCTTCACCGTAAAGCACGTGGTGTGTCTAATCACTGTACTAAAGTTCAGAAAAACTCATTGAGGTACATTCGGGATTCGAACTTGCAATCTTTGTGTGCAGGCAACTCGATCAACTCAGCACCATTATTATTATTATATGGATGTGCCCTAATACACATTTGTATAATTAATAATAAATGTTGACCTAGTCCCAAATTAAGCAAAGCTTGTGTTATGGAAACGATATATTTACTTATATAGATAGATATATACATAAAAATATAGCACATAATATTATTATTACCTTCGAAATAAAACTAAATAAAAGAAGATTTGATGAAAATCTTTATCGTTAAGAAAACTCCCTTAAAAACGTGAACAATTTAATCGTTATCAAATCCGAATATGTCATATCGAATCTGAATACGTCAGTTGCAGAACTTAGCAACACATGCTCCTGTAAAGAAGTTTAAGTAGAGAAAGTCGTGATCAATCACCAACAATGGTGGGAAGGAGCTGCACCCCCGGGAAAAAACTTGAACGGGGCGTAGGTGATTTATTGGCGTAGTTAGAATTATCACCATTTGCAATTCTTACCGCTGAGACTTTTGCGAACAACTTGGTGAGATAACGACTTGCGTGTGTCGGGTACAGGGGACCTAGCAGCGCTCAAATAACGGAAAATCTTATGCCATAATATTTTTTTCATTTTCAATTACTTCAGTTTGGATATCAGCTAAGAAAAATCGATACTGAAATAAAAATAATATGTATATGTACGAAAAAATATCTTACTACAAGCATCCCTTAAGCGTAGGCAGAGTTCTGTAGATAGTACCCACACAATAATTATTGGCCGGAGATACATTTTAGGTGACAGATGTCACGAAAGATGTGACATACGTTGCAAATCTATACATACGTCTTTATATTGTATCTGTTTCTATATTATATCTGTTGGTACTAATGCTAATCATATTGATGCAAACTGTATGTATTCGCAAAGAACTGATAAACACCGGATAACGCATCTATAAAACGAAATAAATCTTTTGAAACTATTATAATATACGTACCCACGACACTAAGGTAACCCCCCTGACCTGACTGAATTACCAATGTACTTAAAACTGCTCTCAAGATAAACACCCAAGACATATCCAGTACAAGAAAACAGCTATGCTCGCATTCAGGAACGAGTCGATAGCTGGAAACGCCGACAGATTACTCCCGTGAGACTACTCGACGTTGGCTCTATTTGTGTGTGTGTGTGTGTTATAGTAGAAATATTGCATATGTGTGGGTTATAAGAAGACGTTTCTTATTATTTGTTTGTAACATTATGCATAATTATAGTCAATGATGGACTTAATGCTAAACCATTATCTACCAGTCAATCGAGCTTTGGCTATGTAGATACTTGAGCTTAAGTACAGGGATTAGAAACCTGCATACATCTGAGAAGCAATTCAAAGGCATATGTATAGTCGTGCTTGAGTAACGGCAATCGACTTGCCATTTGTTACGTTGGCACCTAATCCTAATCTCTGGCGGAAAGTGGGTGTGTGGGTACTACGTATACAATTCTGCTTACCCCTTACTAAAACAACTTTTTAGATTTTGATTTTGACTACACACAAAAAAATCATCGGTTCAGCCATACAGGAGGAGACTAACACACGGACACAAGAAATATATATATATACACACACAATATGTATGCAATTACATAGAGCAAATAAAATAATTTGTTCCGCTAATCAGTATAAGACCACATCAAGTCGAAGGGAACGCCTTATCGGTAAATAAAGTACCAAACACACAATCACGCAGTGCCATAGTAATAAATGGTACTTTGCAACGGATAATCACCAGTTTCCGACCTTTAACCCTCACGTTAACACCCGCAGTCGGCGGTCTTGAAGACCGAAAGACATTAAAACCAAATGTAACGTCGCGGACCACGTATGGCTGCTCAGTGTCGGCGATTATCTTAAAGTTAACCCGTCGTTACTACCCTTATTTGCGGTTGTACCCAACTGACGTAGACCCGGGCTAAGTTTGAATCACACCATGTTCGAATTGATGATACTAATGGTTACGCTTTCTTACGCTGATGTAAAGTTAGTTCTCTTCTAGTTAAAAAGTATCTTGTATTTCCAAAATACATTTAAGCTAGTTTTATCAAATTACAGTGAAACTTGGTTAAGTGGGACCTGGATAAGTGAGAAACCTCCATTACTGGTACTCATGCTGAGGTCCCAACACTTGGCCCTGAATTACCTCTGCTAGTGGGACGAAGCCAACCTCTATATAACCCTCTGTAATTGAGACGGACCCCAAAAAATATTTAAATAAAATGACCAGTCCAGCTCCCTTGCTCGCGATCCAGCAACGCCCTAAGCCGAGGTTCGTACCCCACAGGGGGTGCCCTTAGCTGTGTTGCTTAAAAATAAAGGTCTAGCTCTCGCCATTGACCGGTTAAGTAGCAAAAGGTCCCGGAACTCACGCTACGAAGGACAAGATTAAAAAAAACATATTTATTTATACCTGAGACACTAGGTACACTAGGACCTGAGAAACTGGGATATCTGAGATACTGGGTAAGTGGAATACCTCTATAAGTGAAACCAATTTGCGGGTCCCTTGATGTCTCACTTAACCAGGTTTCACTGTATATTCATTCATCAAAAGCCGTGGTGGCCGAGTCGTACGAGTAGTTGCCTGCAACACAAAGATTGCAACTTCGAATCCAGAATGTACCAATGATTTTTTTTTAACATTAAAGTACAGTGATTAGTCACACCATAAGCTTTACGGTGAAGGAAAATATTGAAAGGAAACCTGCATACGTTTGAGAAGAAATTAACCCAGATAAGCCTACTTTTTTTTTATTTCTACTGTCCTAAATATAGGATATATATTTAGGACAGTAGAAATAAAAAAAAATATCAGAATACCCTCTTTATCTAAGATTATTTAGTCTTATGATTTGCAGTAAGAAACGTGTCAGCTTTATTAGAAAAAATAAAAAGACAGTTATTTTAACAGTTTTTACCTTATATTTTACCTTATAAGTGTGTAATAAAAGTGCGTTGCAGACATGGCAAATGACAGGTATGTATAAAAAGTTATATTTTACTCGTGAGTTGTTTTTTTCTGTGTTAATATCTAGATGTTAACCTTAACTTTTGTACTAAATAAATATTCTAGCAAAATAATATAAATAAATTACGTATAACTTGTTACAAATACTAGCGTACTATATATAGGACAGTAGGATAATATACATGATTTTAGTACAATAATACAACTTTTTCTTTACAGACCGTTAGCTGCGCATGAAATTTTAGATGCTTTAGAAAATGTTTCTGATAATGAAGAAGATTATAGAGAACGACTGATATGTATTCTACCTCCTCCTGTTGATCCTGACTGTCTCACTGACGAAGATTCGGGTGAAGAAGATAATGTAACTTTGAATAATTTGCCACGAAACATTCTGCTTCAACCGGCTGAAGTAATGATTCAAGGACAGATTATGGTGAGTGATACAGAAGAAGAACCTTCTGATTCTACAGGTCGAACTAAACCACCTACGCATGGAGAAAACGGGACTTGGCAAAAAATCCCGTGAATTGGCCAGATGTTCAAGGCTGATATTTTTTTTACTGGGACGCCCTTGCTGGAAGAGATAACAAAGAAAGGTCTTCGTTGCACTGGGACAGTTCGAGAAAACAGGACATCTAGTTGTCCTCTGATTACATCGAAGTTACTGAAAAAAAAGGAACGTGGTGCTGTCGATTACAGAACGACACATGACAACACGTTCATTATTGCTAAATGGCATGACAATAATATATTCAGTATTGCTTCTAATGCTGTAGGAATAAATCCTAAACAATCTGCCAAACGCTTCTCACAAAGTGAAAAGAGAAACATTGTCATAGAAGAACCACATATGGTGTCCATCTATAACAAATATATGGGAGGAGTGGATCGGTCTGATGAAAATATTTCACATTACCGAATTGGTATACGAGGTAAGAAATGGTACATGCCGTTGCTCACACATGATTGATCTTGCCGAACATAATGCATGGCAGTTATATAAAATAAATCATGGAAAACTGGATCATCTTGGCTTTCGCAGAAGGGTAGCAATTGCTTTGATTGAATCAAACAGAAAAAATGCCAAAAGAGGGCCTAGCCGACCCTCCCATCATGAACATGCTGATAGTCGTAAAGACCAAATGAATCATCTGGTTATTCCTCAATCGAAGCAAACACTGTCGTCAATGTCACAAAAAATGTTTGACACGTTGCAAGAAATGTGATGTTGGAGTGTGTGTCAAGTGTTTTGAAACATATCATTCATAAATAGTGTTAATCTAGTAAATTACATATAACACTGGGTAATATAATCAATAGTTATCTAATAAACTACACTTTTTGATTACATTCTGTTTTGTCATAAATGGTCTTTTATTTCCTCTTATTATCCTACTGTCCTACATATAGGACGGCTGTTTCCCTGAAAGCCTTACACTTAATTTTTTTTTCATAATTTTTTTTATGTTGCATAAGATCTAATAAACTAAATAATGTAACTTTTTTCAAAATTTTCAGAAAATTTTAGTTTCAGGCTTATCTGGGTTAAAAAGGCATGCAAAGCTAAAGCAATAGTACCTACTTGAGTAACTCGCCATCTATCACGTTGGCACCAAAAATATATATCGGGTGGATCGTAGGTGTGTGGGTGCTACCTATACACCTCTGCCTACCCATTCGGGGAACCTTGTCGGAAGGCGTGAGGATATAGGTTCTATTTGTTCACATTAGGGACATAACAAGCTTACATGGACCCAAGCCTCCGCAAGGGAAAAAGCTGTATATGCTGCTAGCGGTAAGTGGGTGTGCGGGTACTACCTATACACTTCTGCCTACCACTTCGGGTACAGGCGTGACTTAGGGTATTTATGGTACTTGAAACTGGCGAGCTTGCGTGAAGAGACAGGTGACTGTGGATGAAGATGACATAATGTATGAATGTAATGTAACATGCAAAATGTCAAGCTACATTTAAGTAGGTATTTTTATTTCTTTTGATTTCAATATTTTAGGTACACCTTTGGTCGGCGCGCAAGCGATACCCCTGGTATTGCAGACGTCCACAAGCGGTAATCGCTTACCATAAGACGGAGCGCATGCTTGCGGGTATAAAAAATCCATGTTCAAATTTAAACTTATCGCAACCGTTATGGCTACATCCCTATTATCTCAGTAGCGAGGCTGCGCCATTTACTGTCCGCCGAATGACATGCCACTCGGATGGCCGCTTTGCGTCTCTACCTCGCCAATTGTCCGATATTGGATCGTTACTCGCCGCACGCGTCAGCGCCGATTATGTCGTTTTATCACATGCACTGCTGGAATTGGAAACTCACATTGTTGAACACCCTTTATGGCTGTAACGGTCCTCATCTCATCTAAAAGTCAGTTGCATTAATGGAGAAGAAATACTTGCACCTTTAACATGTAAGGCCAGCCATAAAAACATACATAACTACGTACATACAAATCATCACGCCGCGCCCCTAGAGAGACGCAGAGAGTATAGAGCGCCAGTCCTCTCTGTATACCTCTTTCGCTTCGTCAACATTCATCGTTCTCTTCGGTGATTGTCGGTTTTTTACCTTCAAATTTTAGTTATCTTTGTGGGTGGTATTCTCTTGAACTACTAAACAGATTTGAAGCATTATTTTTAATTAGATAGCGCGTTTATCGAGGAAGACTACAGTCTTCCCGCGCTACGGTCTCTTGCTCCGCTGTGGCGCGTCTTTGTGGATGGTACTGGTGTTTACGCACAAATCAACCACAAACATGAAATATATATTTATATAATAATAAATCTGGCATGTTTAACCTATTGCATTATTTTCTTGCAGTCCATAACATAGAGTTTGCATTGTAACAGCACTTTAAGACGTATCCGTAAACCCCTCCTAATGATTCGTAGAAGGTTTCAAATATGTGTTATCGGTGGAGCAAATCCGGTTGGTCAGGTACTATCTCTGCTACTCAAGAAATACTCACTTATTCACCGTCTGATGGCGTGCGATACACCTGCAGAAACATTGAGGAATGCGATACTCTTTAAAGACCAAACTTAGACGAATCCCACGTTGAAGTTTGGACCAGTCACCTGGATTTGACCCTACTATACAATGATTCCAGCCAGTCTAATTACGAATTGATCCGCCCAAACGCTCAAGCCTCATATGTTCAGCCTATAAAATTACAGCTCATTGTCCGAAAGCCTTCGTCGTTGTTACACCAGAGCCTATCAACCACACTGTTCCCCTAGTTTGTAAAGTTCTTGAAAGTTGCGACGCAAATAATAAAAGAAAGATTTTAGAGTACTCGAAACCGACGAGCATGTATGAAGAAACTGATGAAACTGGACGAAGCAAAAGAGGTATGTAAGTCTAGAGAGAACAGCTCTATACTCTCTGCCTACCCCGTTAGGGACTCGGCGTGATGATATGATGATGATGATGATGATTTTAGGAGTGACGGGTGAAGTTCATATGCGCACGCAGGCGTGGATCAGAAATTTTATCAATTATGGCGTCATCTACTGAATGTTCCTGGTGTATGTGGTCACTCATCAGATACGATTATTCCTTTGCGCATATCACTCCTCCATTCGAGACAAATGACAGAACTGCTGCCATGCTTACCGGTGTCATACGCAGTACGGATTACCAGATATATAAAGGTAGGTGTGGATATTCCAACCTGACAACTAGCTACGCTGCCTTTAATACAGTCAAGAAACGCCATGAACGGTCTATCGGTAAAGCATACAGGTTTTGTAACAAATACCTAAATGATGCGATGAAAGAGTAACCATGGAGTTTCTTGCCGGTTCTTCTCCATGGAAGCGACCAACCCGAACCGTGTTCCTTTTCGACGTTTTATAAGGGCCTATGTGAAATAAAAAGATTTTGATTTTGATTTGATTTTGATTATGGAACCAAATCTTTCCTACCTTTCTATCATATTACGTTCACAGGGAATATCAGCCGTGAGAAAATACATCATCATCCCAGAATTAGAAGGTAATTATATCTTAACATCTATCGAACACCTCGCTAGGATGTATATAAGCCGAATCATATACAATCCTGTTTGGTTTTATCCCATACAAGTAAAAGGCAATGTGGATTTCTAATTTATTAAAACTCTGTAAAATATGAATAAACGTGTCCAATTGAAGTTACTTTTTTCCTGCATAATCCATAAACTGTATATAATCTTCTCCGATAAAGACGTCTTTATTTATAACAGGAACGGCGCAATTGAGAAGAAATGTTTCATATTCGCTCATTGGAAAATTGCCCCTTAGCTGCACAATACCACACGGGCCCACACTCGTAGGACCTGCGAAAAATCTCGTTCCGAAATGTGGATTAGCAGTGAATGCATGAACAACTACTTCATTGCCCAAAATGGCATCTACGATTCGGTCCACGAACTCATTGATCGACCAAGCCATGGCTAATGTGGCAGAATCTCTTCCGTACTTGTGAATCACCACTTCAGTACCAGCTTTTCTTACAAGGCGCGTTAACGTATCCGCTTGGCAGGCATCTACGACGTAGTAACTGGGTGATATGTTTGAATAAAGCGGTATAATAGTGCCGTCCGAATGGCCTCCAATCACTGGCACGTCCAATAACTCCGGATTTATTTGCAGAGCATTCCCAGCAAAAGCTCTGCTTCTTGCGGTGTCTATGTGTGTGATACCAAATATTTTAAATGGATTGTAGCTATTGTATTTCTGCATAAGAGCACATGCGAAAGGTACCAATGAATTTATAGGGTTAGTTGACATTGCGAAATATGCATGAGGATTGTGGTCAACTATAGCTCGGCATACTTTCTGTACAGCCGGTGCATTAGCAGCTACCATTTCATGTCGAGAGTGTCCTGGCTTTCTAGGGACTCTAGTGACCATGACAATTAAGTCTGATGCCAATAGAGCTGATGCTAAGTAGTTGTCTCCAGTGTATGTCGAAACGTAGGGCCCTCCAGGTATGCAGCCCAGCTCCATGCCAACGCCTCTGACTCGCTCATCATCATCGTACAAATTAAGGCGTTCTATCTTGTAATTTTGCTTCAACAACAGCGCAAGATTGGACCCAATGTCTCCAGCCGCACCGACCACGGACACCTGAACATTCCTCTGTGGAATAAAATTCCTATGAGATTTGCACGTTAATAAACCGCCTATTATCCTGCGATGTAGCATTGTTAAAATTTTCAATTATCACACTTTACAGAATTTTAATAATACCAAAATAAACTCATAATATACTTGTGTCTATTTTGACATTTTAAAACTTTATCTCGAACCTAGCGTATCTCGTAGCGACAGTCACTGTATCCTGCTCCAGTCGTTCAAAAAGTTATTTTACTTTATGGCCAAAAAAAGACAGGTGATAAGGTAAAAATCTGGCATAGAATTTGTCAACATATTGACAGTTTAAAAAATACAATATGAACACCTAATTACTGTTTAACATTTTAACATCACAATTTTTTATACAAAATTTATATAATGTGAAAGTAAGAACATAAAACTGTCAGAATGTTCCAAATAAAGAGCCTATTCAGCCCACTAAATGTCATGTGCGTAAAACCTTTAATCCGCCATTTCCATGTAACTGTGTTGGGTGGTGCGAATGATGTGGGGCAGTCGCTATCGATGCTGCTGAGAACTCAACCCTCTATCACCACACTTCACATACACGACACTCAGGAACAAATCTCTGGAATCACACTGGACCTATCACACATACCCACGGAGACAACCATCAAAGGCTTTTACGGTAACGACACTTTGGAGAAGGCCTTGGAAAATTCGAATCTCGTTATAGCCGTTGGTGGACTCATCCGGAAGCCAGGAGTGTCAAAAAATAAACTGATCGCAACAAACACGGACTTCATAAAAACTGTCATGTCCAAAGTGGCAAAATTGGATCCTTTGCCGTTTGTTGCGATCGTAACAGAACCAATTAACTGCCTGGTACCAATGGCGGCGGAAGTGATGCGAAACCATGGGGATCACGATCCGAAAAAACTGTTTGGTGTAGCCACTGTGGACAGCCTTCGAGCCCAAGCATTGTATGCCGCGCACAACAATTTAAATCCTCGAGACTGCACAGTTCCCGTGATAGGAGGCCGCTCTGAAAAAACTGTCATACCGCTCATATCCCAGACACAGCCTAAGGCGTATATGGACGAGCAACGCATAAGAGAGCTGATCTCGAAAGTTCGCAGGTGTGATGAAGACGTGGCGACGAGTAGGTGTGGTTGGGCCCCTACGTTGTCGGTGGCTTACGGGGCGATGATATT